>CM066566.1:67902262-68012262 GCA_033816785.1 Picus viridis
GGTGTTCAGGAGGAGACTTGATGGGGTGTTTGGTGCCATGGTTTAGTTGATTAGGTGATGTTAGTTGATAGTTTGGACATGATGATCTTGAAGGTCTCTTCCAACCAGGTCTATTCTATTCTATTCTATTCTATTCTATTCTATTCTATTCTATTCTATTCTATTCTATTCTATTCTAATAAATAAGTATGAGAGCTTCTGATTGAAAAGGACTTGAAACATAAAATACTGGTTAATACTCAATTTGTAATAAGCCTTACTAGCTGATATTTTAAATTAATTAATATATCTGTACTCACAACCTAAAGCTAAGAAAAATATTTTGAAAGGGTCTACCTATTACAGCACCACTTCACCACTTCCCTTACTTAAGCCACATTAGGCTCTTTTCCTTTTCCTTAGTGAGCTAGCCTCAGGCTCTTCATATCTTCCAGTATGACCCCTAACCATGATTCTTTTTTTGTTTCTTTTTCTCCCCCTAAGTTCCCACCCTCTATGATCTTATCATTGAGCTTTTTAGTGGCTAAAAGTTATGCCTTCTAATGGATAGCTCATAATTTTGTAGCCCTCTCTGTGTGAATGCATTGTCTATACCTCTGCTTGCTTAATACAGCCCATTCTTCATAATGTGCTTGTCTGAATCTCAGTGGTAAATGCATAGGATGGGACACAACCTGCTTGGGCAGGGAGATGATTCAGTTCTGGACTTCATTTTCTTCTGGTCAAAACATAAATATCTAGAGCTATTTGAGATGCCTTCTTGTATTCCTTCCATACCAATGTATTCCTTCTGTATACTTTCTGCATCTAGAAGAGTGTAGATTTACTATAGACTGTGTTCTCTTTTTCGGTTTATCAGATTCAATTGGAGATCTGTGGTGGTTTGAGACTAAACTGGGACTTAAAGAGCTTAGATGGGAGGCAAGGACAAGAATCATACACAGCCCACCCCCCACCCCCTTTCCCTCTTTCCTGATAGAGAGAAAAAAAGGGGAAGGAAGAAGCAAATCTACCAAGAAATAATTTGGAGTCTGTTTGAAAGTAGAGAGGTAAAAATTTTCTTTAAACTATATATTATATATATATATACATGCACACACACACATATATATATATTTATAAAAAATCAATAACAGGAAGGGTTCACAAGGGTAAGGAACAAGGATGGATGGGGAAAATATGTATACAAAACCAGTCTTTTGAAGTCCTTTGAAGAGGTGTGGATACAATACAATACAGTACAATACACCAGGTTGAAAGAGACCTTCAAGATCATCACGTCCAACCCATCAACCAGTCCAACCCACCTAAACAACTAAACCATGGCATGGATGTAGCAAGGAGGAGGAGGACCAGGCCCAACCACGTGGAACCAGGAAGCCAGCAGCAACTCCCTTAGTCCCTGCAAGGCAGAAGTAAAAGAGAGCAAATGGCTTCCTTTTTATAGGCTTGCTGGACAGGAAGGGGAGTGGAACAGACTAACTCAGTTTCCCAGTGGGAAAACCCCCTCTGGAGGAGAGCAAGGCTCTCACAAGCCCTCCCCCTTGCTTTCAGGATGGGTGTAACCCATCACAACATCTCAAAGGTCTCATGACATCTACTTTTAAGCAATCAAATCAAGGCTGGTAGTTCAAGACCCCCTGACAGCAATACAAGCTGGGATCTGATGGTATAGGGAGCAGCTCTGCAGAAAAGACCTTGGAAGCTCTGGAGGGTGAGTTGAATATGAGTCAGCAATGTCCAGAGAGCCATCAGAGCCCAGGGATAAATCAACAGAAGCACAGATAGCAGATCCAGAAGCACAAGCCCTATGAGGAGAGCATGAGGGAGATGGGATTGTTTAGCCTGGAGAAGAGGAGGCTCAGGGAAGACCTTATTGCTTTCTACAGCTACCTGAATGGAGGTTGTAGATGGGTGGGGATTGGTCTCTTCTCCCAGTCAAACAGTGACAGAACAAGAGAACACAGTCTCAAGCTGCACCAGGGGAAGTTTAGGCTTGAGGTGAGGAGAAAGTATTTCACAGGAAGAATTACTGGCCATTGGAATGGGCTGCCCAGGGAGGTGGTGGAGTCACTGTCCCTGGAGGTGTTCTAAAAAAGATTGGATGTGGTTTAGCTGTCATGAGGTGTTAGGTAATAGGTTGGACTTGATGATCTCTGAGGTCTTTTCCAACCTGGTAGATTCTGTGTTTCTGTGACTTTCCATCTGAATTCTCCTGTGATCGTATGATTCTGTCTGAGACTAAAATGGAGACTGGGTTTAATTATTTTAATCTGAACTTGGTAGTTCAGCCTAGTATTACCTGAGCTGCTCTGGGGAGTCTCATTGGGCCTTCAGCTTCTTGTTCAGAAGGTAGTGGATTCCCTTTAATCTGGGATAGATCTCTGTTGTGTTAGATCCAGCAGGCATCTAAACTGACATTAAATGATGTTTGCAGCTCAGTCAGGTTTCTGATCACCCATTGCTACATTTGGAGCTTAGATATCATCCCACACATAAATCATGTACTCTGTACTCTGCCCCTGTACTCTGCTTTGGTTAGGCCGCACCTTGAGTACTGTGTCCAGTTCTGGGCCCCTCAGTTTAAGAAGGACATTGAGACACTTGAACGTGTCCAGAGAAGGGCAACAAGGCTGGTGAGAGGCCTTGAGCACAAGCCCTATGAGGAGAAGCTGAGGGAGCTGGGGTTGTTTGGCCTGGAGAAGAGGAGGCTCAGGGGCGACCTCATTGCTCTCTACAACTACCTGAAAGGTGCTTGTAGCCAGGAAGGGGTTGGCCTCTTCTCCCTAGCAACCAGCACCAGAACAAGGGGACACAGTCTCAAGCTGCACCAGGGGAAGTTTAGGCTCAAGGCGAGGAGAAAGTTCTTCACTGCGAGTGATTGCCCATTGGAATGGGCTGCCCGGGGAGGTGGTGGAGTTGCCGTCCCTGGAGGCGTTCAAGGGGGATTGGATGTGGCACTTGGTGCCATGGTCAAGTCATGAGGTCTGTGGTGACAGGTTGGACTCGATGATCTTCGAGGTCTCTTCCAACCTTGGTGATACTGTGATACTGCGATACTGTGATACTGTGATGTCTGCATGTCTATCTAACGTCTGAAAAACCCAAACTGAAATCCATCTGTAAATTTAAAACCCAAATTCATTACATGAGCTAGGTGTTTAAACTCATAGCATAGCCAGTTGCCTAAATTTAGTTGAGTAGTGTGATTTTAGATACACTCAAGTATTTGAGACATTTATATTGGACTGTCAAGGACCTTGTAGGTCCCCACAAGATTTTTTTTGGAAGATCCTGGTGTTTCTGGAGTAGAAGCTGGAGACAAACAAGAATACTCAAGGATGCCCAGGGGTACTGAATGAAACGTGCTCAGATATACAGCTCTAGCATACCCCCAAAGTATTCTCTCTCTACTTAGTGAAGTGAAATGAGGACAAGAAATTACAGGTATGATCTAGAATGCAGGAGATTCCACCTAAACATGAGGATACACTTCTTTTTTTTATGGTGAGGGTGATGGAGCACTGGAACAGGCTGCCCAGAGGGGATGTGGATTCTCCTTCTCTGGAGACTTTCACAACCCACCTGGATGCATTCCTGGGCAGACTACCCTAAGCTTTGGCAGGGGAGCTGGACTCCATGATCTCTGGAGGTCCCTTACAACCCCTAATGCTCTGTGGTTCTGTGAATACCTGCTGTGAGTGATTCAGTTCATTTTAGCTCATATGTTGTATTCAAGGCCATGAATTTTTTTGTCTTCCTTGCTTATGACCAGTCCTGTGCATGCATCAGCCATATGAAAGTCAGAGTTTACTTTCACACCTACCGGATGTCATTTGCATAAGGGACCCCATACCATGTCCTATATACCCTGTGACTACCTAACAGGGAAGTAATTTGCTATCTTTTGCTTTCTTACATGTTGTACAGTCACCTTTATGTTAAAAAGTACATTTGATTTTTGCAAAATGAGAAGACCCAGAAAGAGACTTTAACCATCAGGAGCAAAGTAATAAGCTCAGTGCTTGTGAATTAAGGCTGTGCATTTAGGCAACTAACTTTTGATATCTGTCAGTAAATTTTGCCCTTGAGCTTATCCTGAGTTGGTCCATGACAACCTGCAGTGAGATCAGCTTAGGTTGGGGATAATATAAGCTGATTTGCTTCATAGTCTCTGAAAACAAATTGTGACCAGTTTAGGCTGTGCCTTTAAGAAATTGACACTTTCTGAACGCTCTGGCTGAATGTTTTGATATTAGAATGAAAACAAAGATATGCTAAACTAATTTCATTGGTAGAACCCGGCTGTAAGTTCTAGCTTAGTCTTTCAGGCGGGGGGGGCAGTCAGTCTTCTTCTTCCCCCTGTACTGTGGGCTGGCCTGCTTTTCTCTCTGAAGCGACAGCTTGCTACGCAGAGACAATTTTTGCTAACCAGATAAGAAATCTAACTTTTGCATTTGCTTTTTGAGCTTAACAAAGTTTTACCCTTTTTAATTACCTTCCTTTCTCTTTCTCTCTTACCCTTTTGGGAAAAAGGGGAGGTGGGGAGGGAGAAGGGGGGAACAGGCTGAACCCCCTGGCCGCAGGGGGGTTGGGGAAAGGTCTCCTGTATTACATACATTGCTGTATACTTCTGTATATATTGTAAATATTGTATATTTTTGTACATATTCATTGCATTCCATATCTGCTTGTAAAATATAGCTTTCATCTGCTTCTCCAGCTGAGTTAGCCGTGGATTCTTTTGTGTGTGTGTGGGAACCTTCCTACTCCACCACACAAATAGATGTCTTCAGACTTACCTTGGATGCCCATTTAGGGTGGGGTATTTATATTTCTTTAGGGTGGCAGTATTTATTTTCCTTTAATGACTGAAAAGGGACTAAAGGATAATAAAGTCAGACTAACTGTGAGACATTTAAGAAAGATCCAAGGTACAGTTACATTGCTTTTATGCTTTCCTTGCTTAAGATGCTTATCAGACTAAGGGACAAATGTTTCTGATGGGGCTTTCTTACCACAAAGGGAGTTGTGTCTTCTGCAGCATTCTTTAGGGGAGGTGGAGATTCATATTGTTAGATCATATTATCATTAGTAGGCTATTTGTTATTTCCCTTGTTTTAAATCAGCTATAGCACTGAGGGGATGAGGAAAAGGCAGAGGTGCTTAACACCTTCTTTACCTCAATTTTTACTAGCAGGACAGAACGGCTTCCAGACAGCTGGCCTGCAGAGCTGGCAGAAGGAGCCAGGGAGTAGCATAGTTTTCCCCTGTTCCAGGATGGGATAGTTAGAGATCTTCTCAGCCACTTGGATCCCCACAAGTCCATGGGACCGGATGGGATCCATCCTAGGGTGCTGAGGGAGCTGGCGGATGAGCTGTCCAGGCCGCTCTCCATCATTTTTCAGCAGTCCTGGCTCACTGGAGAGGTCCCAGAAGACTGGAAGCTGGCCAACGTGGTGCCCATCCATAAGAAGGGCCAGTTGGAAGAGCCAGGGAATTATAGGCCTGTCAGCCTGACCTCAGTGCCAGGCAAGATTATGGAACGGGTCATCTCGAGTGCGATCACACAGCACTTACAGGATGGCCAGGGGCTCAGGCCTAGCCAGCATGGATTTAGGAGGGGCAGGTCCTGCCTGACCAACCTGATCTCCTTCTATGATCAGGTGACCCGCCTGGTGGACGTGGGGAGGCCTGTGGATGTGGTCTACCTGGACCTCAGCAAGGCCTTTGACACAGTCCCCCACAGCAAACTCCAGGCCAAGCTGGCAGCCCATGGCTTGGACAGGAGCACACTGCGTTGGGTTAGGAACTGGCTGGAGGGCCGAGCCCAGAGAGTGGTGGTGAATGGTGCCACATCCAGCTGGTGGCCTGTCACTAGTGGTGTGCCCCAAGGATCAGTGCTGGGCCCCATGCTTTTCAACATCTTTATTGATGATATGGATGAGGGCATTGAGTCCATCATCAGTAAATTTGCAGATGACACCAAGCTGGGGGCAGGAGTTGATCTGCTGGAGGGCAGAGAGGCTTTGCAGAGAGACCTCGACAGGCTGGACAGATGGGCAGAGTCCAACGGCATGAGATTTAACACATCCAAGTGCCGGGTTCTGCACATTGGCCATAACAACCCCAGGCAGCGCTACAGGCTGGGGTCAGAGTGGCTGGAGAGCGGCCAGGTAGAGAGGGACCTGGGGGTGCTGGTTGATGGGAAGCTGAACATGAGCCAGCAGTGTGCCCAGGCAGCCAAGAGGGCCAACCGCATCCTGGCCTGCATTAGGAATAGTGTGGCCAGCAGGAGCAGGGAGGTCATTGTGCCCCTGTACTCTGCTTTGGTTAGGCCGCACCTTGAGTACTGTGTCCAGTTCTGGGCCCCTCAGTTTAAGAAGGACATTGAGACACTTGAACGTGTCCAGAGAAGGGCAACAAGGCTGGTGAGAGGCCTTGAGCACAAGCCCTATGAGGAGAGGCTGAGGGAGCTGGGGCTGTTTAGCCTGGAGAAGAGGAGGCTCAGGGGAGACCTCATTGCTCTCTACAACTACCTGAAGGGTGGTTGTAGCCAGGAAGGGGTTGGCCTCTTCTCCCTAGCAACCAGCCCCAGAACAAGGGGACACAGTCTCAAGCTGCACCAGGGGAAGTTTAGGCTCGAGGTGAGGAGAAAGTTCTTCACCGAGAGAGTGATTTGCCATTGGAATGGGCTGCCCGGGGAGGTGGTTGAGTCTCCGTCCCTGGAGGCGTTCAGGAGGGGACTGGATGTGGCACTTGGTGCCATGGTCTAGTTGTGAGGTTATGGTTACAGGTTGGACTCGATGATCTTCAAGGTCTCTTCCAACCTTGGTTATTCTATTCTATTCTATTCACTGGCATGCCCTGCCTGACTTTTTTCAATACTTCATCATTCTGCTGGTTTGTGTTCTTGCATTCACAGTTAAATGAATATTTAGGGCATGTATTCTCCTACAAACTGCACTGTCTTTTCTTGTGTGCTGCTGTTAACATTATATTGGGTTAACTTTTATTTATTTATTTTTAGATTAGTGGATAAATCATAGAAGCAGCTTCCTTTCAAAGATTGAACCGAGTTAAACTATTTACCACTAGATGGCAGTATTAGGTAAACTATACATAAGCTCTGCCCTAAATGCGCATCTGTATCAAGACAAAGAGAAACACATTTCAAGAGAAATATTGTTTTATTTTCACGCAGCATGTAGTGCTGCAGATCTGTCATGTTCCAGGATGGGGTTTAAGCATAAGAAATTCACTTTTCCTTGTGGAAGTGGGATTCCTTGTGATCATGTTTTATTAGGTGCAAATTACCTTTCTATGTTTTGTCTTTTCGTTCTTGGTTGTCAGTTATGGTTTTGTGTGTAACTCTTTTCAGCATCTTCATATGTGGAACCTCTTGTATTCAAATTATTGCTTTTTTGTTTGCTCTAGTTTTGATCTGGTTATGCTTTATGTATTAGAATAACAGAATCATATAATCATAGAACGGTTTGGGTTAGAAGGAACCTTAAAGATCATCTAGTTCCAACCCCTCTGCAGAGACACCTTCCACTAAACCATGTTGCTCAAGGCCTCATTCATCCTGGCCTTGAACACCTCCAGGGAGTAGGAATTCACCTCTCTGGGAAACCTGTTCCAATGTCTCACCACACTGACTGCAATGAATTTCTTCCTGATGTCCAGTCCAAATACATCCTTTTCCAGCTTGAAGCCATTCTCCCTCTTTGTAGCATTACAAGCCCTTGTAAAAAGTCCCTTTTCAGCTTTCTTGAAGCCTCCTTTAAGGAGAAGGCCACTATAAGGTCTCCTCAGAACCTTCTCTGAGGGCACACTCAGTTCCCCTGTCTATATCATCAACAAAGATGTTAAGCAGCTCTGGTCCCAGTACTGCACATACTGCAATGGAATGCCAGTTTCCCAGTGTGCCTTTGCCAAAGGTCTATGCTGTCCTGTAGAAAGTAGATCAACAGTGTTATCCATCTTGTTCTATTTCAGTAAGGAGGTTCCATTTTTTTGTTTTCTTTTTCCTCCCTGTTGTGCATCTTGATCTGTTTTTTATTTGTTTGTTTGTTTGCCTTTTTCTGAAATATATATAACTACTTTGTTTTAAAATAAATTACATTCTCCAGCTGGTTGTTCCACCTGTTTTTCTCCTGGGACTCTGCCTACCAAAACTCTGACTCCTGAATGATAGCTAGCTTACCTAAAATTCCCTCAGTCTTCTCCCCTCTTTATAGCTATCTTCTCCTATGTGTATATATACAGACAGAAGGAAGGTAAAAGATAAGCAGGGAGACAACTCTGTGAAGAATCAAAGGACTGAGCTGAAGAGAGCTTTAAAGTGTACACGCTTGGGCTGGTAGCAGTTAGGGGACATTTAAGAAAGCTGGAGAGCTATCAGGAAGTAATGATACGGTACTAAGATGAATCGCAGAATGTCACCAGCCCTCAGGGCAGAATTCGAGAGATCAACAAAGACTAAAGAACATCAAAGAGGGTAATAAAGTGAAGGGAAGAAACAGAAATGCAGGAGGCTAACTGAGAAAGTAGGCACTAGCTAGGTAACACATTGTAAAGCTTGTCAAAAGCCCTAGACTATTCAAGCATCAGGTTCTAGCTCTACAGTGTTTATAAAATCAATCAGATCCGTGTGAAAAATGAATGTTTATCTATCATACTGAAGCATGAAAAAACAAAAAACACAAACAAACCACAAACAAACAACCCCCAAAACTCACAACAACAACAATAAAACAAAACAGTGTTTTTTTCTCTGGAATACTAAATAAAGGCTCCTGGGTAAGGGAATCAGTGTGCATTTAAGCTAAGGGTGATACATGTAGGAAAAATCATGTCTCCTGCACTTCATGTTGTCTCTTCCTTCTGTTTCCACCACTGAAGTGCCATATGATCTTCATCTTTACTGCTCTGGACTTCTGCATCATTTCTTATGCCTTCTATGTGTGTGTTCTCAGTGCAACATGGTCCTTATCTTAAATGTGGAATTCTTACATGCAAATGCTTCCCCAAAAACGGGTCAAAGGGTGTGTTCTTCAGAGGGGACTTGTAAAATAAAACCCCAAGCCATAAATTTTCTTTTAGAAACATATTTTTGCTGCAGACAAAATATTGCATTAAAAATGTCACTTGATGACATTTCTAAAGGGTGAAGAATAAATGAATTATTTCGCCTCTCACTTTGCTTTGATAGTATAAAAATCTTTTACTGTGCTCTTGGTTGGATATTGTATTTTATCAAAGAGAAGTTCTTTCATCTTCATAATTTACTTCAGTCTGTGTTTTTTTTATCATGAATTGTAATATTACATTTTCATATGATCTGTTTAGTATTTCAGCTGACAGCTTTTCCAATTGAGTCAAAATAAAAACCTGATATACTAATGATAGTAAAAATTAAACAGAATCTCAATGTTTCTAATTAAAAAAAAAAAAGACTGTATTTTTAAATTTGAAGCAAACAAACAAAACAAAACCCCAGACCATGACATTTCATCTTAAATAAAACAACAACAAACACACTTCGGTTCTACCTAGAAGCCAGTTTGGAACATTCCATTTTCATGGATTAAATTCTATGCATAGTATATTCTTCTGTTTCAAATTACTCCCTGGGACTACAATGTATTTAAACTTTCCATGACTGCCCCTTATATAACATGAAATAATTACCAGCCTTGATAAGAATGTAAAATGTCAGCTGTGGATAGGACTGCAAAATTAGCAGTGGACTAATGATGGTGGAAAGGTTGATGCAACTCACTATTACCCTTCTAGACTAAATGGATCACTGTTGAAATAAGGTATAACACCACATCATAAATTTCTAGAGCACACAAAGATTGTGATTCCTATTCCTATCTATTCTGCAGTAAAAAATCCCTTCATTGAGGGGTGATATTTTTAAACCAGATTAGATCTGCTGCTAGGAGCACCACACATCAGCTCTCTCAGCAAAGATGAAGGGGTAGAAAAGTGTAGTACAAGTCAGAGTTGGTCACTGACACTAGAAACCTTTTGTCATTGCCACACTCAGGTGTGGACCTGCAGCCTGGGTTGACTGACTCTGCAAGGCTTTGTGCTCTGCTGTTTCTGCATTAGTTGCAAACAGGAGCAATCACCCCAGCTACAGGTTTAGAAAACCTATACAACTTACAAAGAAACCTTTGACAGGTTTGTCTGTTTCTCTAACTTGTTGGTCTGGTCAAACCCCACCAAGAAAAAGAAGAAAAAAAAGACCTTCTGGACTTTTTATTTTTAATCTTGTTTGGTTTATTTTATGAGCTTAGATAAAACAATGTCCTGCATCACTCAGTTGTCTATGATTAGGAATGTTGATTGATGTCAATATCCTTACCTCTTCCCTACAAGGCCCAGGAGCAAAGGGAGTGCTTTCTGGCAAGTAACAAGTGAGTAAGTGGTGGATATGGTTGTGGACCTCTGAACTGTAGGTAATAATCTCACAGAGGTGGCTCAGAGAGTTTTGCCAATTTCTGGTGAAAACCAACTCTATGAGGAAGATCTTGTTAATTTCCCCCCTTTTCTTTTTTTGAGATGAATCCTCCAAGTAGGAATGAAAGAGTGAAATTTCATTGAGGATTGAGTTTCATCTCCCAATTAAAAAAAAAAAAAAGAAGGAAAGAAAGAAAGAAAGAAAGAAAGAAAGAAAGAAAGAAAGAAAGAAAGAAAGAAAGAAAGAAAGAAAGAAAGAAAGAAAGAAAGAAAGAAAGAAAGAAAGAAAGAAAGAAAGAAAGAAAGAAAGAAAGGAAAGAAAGAAAGAAAGAAAGAAGGAAAGAAAGAAAGAAAGAAAGAAAGAAAGAAAGAAAGAAAGAAAGAAAGAAAGAAAGAAAGAAAGAAAGAAAGAAAGAAAGAAAGAAAGAAAGAAAGAAAGAAAGAAAGAAAGAAAGAAAGAAAGAAAGAAAGAAAGAAAGAAAGAAAGAAAGAAAGAAAGAAAGAAAGAAAGAAAGAAAGAAAGAAAGAAAGAAAGAAAGAAAGAAAGAAAGAAAGAAAGAAAGAAAGAAAGAAAGAAAGGAAAAGGAAAAAAGAAAGAAAGAAAAAAGAAAGAAAGAAAGAAAGAAAGAAAGAAAGAAAGAAAGAAAGAAAGAAAGAAAGAAAGAAAGAAAGAAAGAAAGAAAGAAAGAAAGAAAGAAAGAAAGAAAGAAAGAAAGAAAGAAAGAAAGAAAGAAAGAAAGAAAGAAAAAGGAAGGAAGGAAGGAAGGAAGGAAGGAAGGAAGGAAGGAAGGAAGGAAGGAAGGAAGGAAGGAAGGAAGGGAGGGAGGGAGGAAGGAGGGAAGGGAGGAAGGGAGGGAGGGAGGGGAGGAAGGAGGGAAGGGAGGAAGGAAGGGAGGAAGGAGGGAAAGAATTGTTGTCTAATTCTTAGAACTCATAAATGAAATAATTTTTGCTGTTTCCAACACATTTAAGCACAAACCCCATAAGCATGCAATTGAGCAAAGGGAGAGTATGGGAAGGGATGTTATCTGCAGCATGATATTTTATTAGTGCTAATCCATCAGCACATCTTGTTCTGCCTGCAAGCAGTTCATTAAGGAAGATGTTTGAAAAAATTAAGTACATTTTGGTGTGAGACAAATGAATGTATAAAAATATACATATGGAAAAAAAAATCTATAAATATTGGGATAATCAGGTGCATTTGATGTAGTTTCTGTGTGAGTACAAATAATCACTTCATTTTAGCCCTGTGTATTTTTTTAATCAGCCTGAGGCACAGCGGGGGTATTGTTTCAGCTTTCCAATAAGCATTAAGGGGGGAGGTGGAGTGCCTTCAAAGCCATGCTAGGTCCAGAGGGAGTCTCCTCCTGGGGTTTTGGCGTTGGAAGGTCTTTGAAGTTTTTTTGGATTTTTACTTACCAGGTGGTCTGAACTCGTAACAGTGCCTCCTTTTGAGCTGTAGTCACCCAGCACAAGAGGGAAGCTACCTGCTTCAATTTCTGGACTAAAGAAACCAAGGGAAAAAAATACATTTGAAGGATGGTTACATATTGGAGCTCAACAATCGCTTCTTCAGAGTCTGATATGGAATAGAAACATCTGATGGCAGAAAATACGATCCAGTTACAAACGATCGTTGAAGAGCAGTGAACAGCAGGGGAAGGAGCTGTCTGAATCCAGCCGTTAGATGGCAGAATTGATCAAGCAATAAGCTGGTTTTAGTGCTGTGACGGGTCTGCCCCAAACCAGATGGTTTAAAGAATAGACACCAAGTAGCAGCTGGTGCTTGTATACATTCCTGAAATACCATACCTGGCCTACCTGCAGGCACTTTGAGCTAACAGAGGCCACGGTATTTGTATATCATTTCCAGAAGCAGCACTTTGGGGACTGGGGATCAAAGCGTCAATCGATGAGCATTGTTAGATCTTTTCTAGGCGTGTGCCTTTGAAGACCTGTACCTGTGTAAATATTGACCATCGTAATGCTGTCTGGCTGTACATTTTTGGCAATAGCACAGGTACAATCCACCTGTGTTTCCCAAATACCATTGATTTTAGAGGTATCTGTTCTGCAGTGAATCTGCTCAGCCAGTTTTTCACTGTGGTTAGTTTCTTTTGGGCATTGGGCTGCTTCATTAGGTTACTTATCATTAGTAGCTTATTACCGCAGTTAAATGCTCTGGAAGGTGATTTCTAAAATTTCAGCCATTCTTCTGCCACATAACTGCAGTATCTTCTGAAAAATAAGCATAATGATACCAAATCTAACAGCCTCCAAATTCACATAATTTCATTACATAAAAACATTAAAATATGAACATTTTTAAAAAAAGAAAATAAAAAACCAGCCTTCTAATACAAATAAATTATTTCAGCATGAGCTTTCCTTGTATTCCTTTCTCCATTAAAATTCTCTGTAGTTTAATTGCTGTTCCCAAAGTATACACACCTCCAGCTCCAAATTAACATATAGAATTGGTAGAGTTGGAAGGGACCTCAAGGATCATCTAGTTCCAACCCCCCTGCCATGGGCAGGGACACCTCACACTAGATCAGGTTGCTCATATTCTCATATTCTTCTTTAGTGACTAAAGACAGTATTTTATATTGGATAACTCTCACTAAAGAAAACTTAAGAAAGGAACTTAGACAGAATTTAGATCATCTACAGCTAGAATTATCAATTTTGTGTTTCAGAAATAACATTGACAGGTATGCCTCTAAGTGGTTGTTTATACAGATGTTTAAACATGCTGTACCCATATAAGTGATTTGAGCTCCAAAAGAAGTATTTCAGCCCTTTGGACAGATGGGCGGAGTCCAATGGGATGGCATTCAACAAGTCCAAGTACTGGGTGCTGCACTTTGGCCACAACAACCCCACGCAGAGATACAGGCTGGAGTCAGAGTGGCTGGAGAGCAGCCAAACAGAGAGGGACCTGGGGGTGCTGATTGACAGCTGCCTGAACATGAGCCAGCAGTGTGCCCAAGTGGCCAAGAAGGCCAGCGGCATCCTGGCCTGCATTAGGAATAGTGTGGCCAGCAGGAGTAGGGAGGTCATTGTGCCCCTGTACTCTGCTTTGGTTAGGCCACACCTTGAGTCCTGTGTCCAGTTCTGGGCCCCTCAGTTTAGGAAGGACATTAAGACACTTGAACGTGTCCAGAGAAGGGCAAGAAGGCTGGGGAGTGGCCTTGAGCACAACCCCTATGAGGAGAGGCTGAGGGAGCTGGGATTGTTTAGCCTAGAGAAGAGGAGGCTCAGGGGCGACCTCATTGCTCTCTACAACTACCTGAAGGGAGGTTGTAGCCCGGTGGGGGTTGGCCTCTTCTCTCTAGCAACCAGCACCAGAACAAGGGGACACAGTCTCAAGCTGCAACAGGGGAAGTTTAGGCTCGAGGTGAGGAGAAAGTTCTTCACTGAGAGAGTCATTCGCCATTGGAATGGGCTGCCCGGGGAGGTGGTGGAGTCCCCTTCCCTGGAGGCGTTCAAGAGGGGACTGGACGTGGCAGTTGGTGCCATGGTCTAGTCATGGGGTCTGTGGTGACAGGTTGGACTTGATGATCTTCAAGGTCTCTTCCAGCCTTGGTGATACTGTGATACTGCGATACTGTGATACTTTCTCCCAGGATTCAAGCTGGCATATTAATCTGTTTCGTTCAAAATTTCAAATCTAATATTTACTATCTTTCTTTTTTGTTTAGTTCTGGTTTTTCTTCACCTACAAGTACCTACACATTCTGATAATAAATTGGCCTGTAGTTCACAATTGACTTAAATTTCTTTGTTCTTTACAAGGATATTAGGATTCATATCTCCTAACATTAAGTATCTATTTCTGAACTTCTAGAGGCAATTCAACCTATCTACTTGAGTTGTCTTCTTTGGGATGTGTCTGTTCTAGAAGTAATTATTTCTGTCCAGTCACTATAAGACACAAATTGCCAGTCTCAGTATTTCACAGTATCACAGTATCACAGTATGACTAAGGTTGGAAGAGACCTCGAAGATCATCGAGTCCAACCTGTAACCACAGACCTCATGACTAGACCATGACACCAAGTGCCATGTCCAGTCCCCTCTTGAACACCTCCAGGGACTGCGACTCCACCACCTCCCCGGGCAGCCCATTCCAATGGCGAATCACTCTCTCGGTGAAGAACTTTCTCCTCACCTCGAGCCTAAACTTCCCCTGTTGCAGCTTGAGACTGTGTCCCCTTGTTCTGGTGCTGGCTGCCAGGGAGAAGAGGCCACCCCCTTCCTGGCTACAACCACCTTTCAGGTAGTTGTAGAGAGCAATGAGGTCGCCCCTGAGCCTCCTCTTCTCCAGGCTAAACAACCCTGGCCAGGTGAATCCCACACTGAGAGTCTAAGGTCATGCAGTCAGGACTGTAATATACTACCACCTCTTTGGATAAGAACTGGGTATAATCTTTATCTATTTTGCTACACTTAAGTAGATTACAGGGGCAAAATCCACCAATGGCATATCTCCTAAAGGTGACCAAAACACTTCTCACCTACAGAGTATATTGATTGGGATGCTAACACATGCCATGAAAGAGTGGTGGTGAAATCACATCAATTAGCTGAAGAATTCTCAGTACCTAAATGTAATTTTAAAAAATATGAAGTTTTGAAATGAAATTTTAAAGAATAAGTGTGGTACAAAGGATTGTCTTGAACTGTTCAACCAATTTTTTGTAATTTGCTTCTCGTTTGACCATACAGTGATCTCATTTTCACTTCGCTCAGTAAATGATTCGACCATATCTTCTAGGCCTAAATTTTAAGTTGAAACAAGCAATAAGGTAAATAGAAAAGCGCTTACTTAATTAGCTTTAGTGTATTTGAAGGACCACTCTCTTTCTTGCTATTTGCTTTGGTGTGGATGACAGTAACACTATAAATTCAATGAATGTGAGAGGGGAACAGCTTCCCTAATAAATTCTTTTATGGCTTTAAAATCTTTCTTCACAGCTCTCGTTCCCAACACTTTTGAACAACTCACAAATGGACAGATTTATCCTTTTTCTGCAGTTTTGTGGGGTTTGTTTTTATAACCACTTTGCTGTAAAGACAATACAAATGAATTTTTAAAGCTTACTTTGACAGTATTCCTTCTGCTATAACTTTCTATGCACAGTGAGTCAGTACATGATTAATTTCTAAAGACATCTTCTAAATCACCAAGACTTCTTCAGTATGCTCACTGCAGGCAGGTTGGACTAGATCACCTTTGGAGGTCTCTTCCAACCCAAATTATTCTATGTTTCCACATGGAATCCTAAACCTTCGCTTGGTTATATTTCTTGCTAATTTTATCATCAATCAACAACTGTGAACAATGTGCATCTACCGTGAGATACCTTGTCTTACAAACATATCTACTAGTCTGCTGCAGGCAAGCTATGATGTATAGAGTAGAGTAGAGTAGAGTAGAGTAGAGTAGAGTAGAGTAGAGTAGAGTAGAATAGAGTAGAGTAGAATAGCGTAGAATAGCGTAGAATAGCGTAGAATAGAATAGAATAGAATAGAATAGAATAGAATAGAATAGAATAGAATAGAATAGAATAGAATAGAAGGATAGGATAGGATAGGATAGGATAGGATAGGATAGGATAGGATAGGATAGGATACAATTAACCAGGTTGGAAGAGACCTTTGAGATCAAGTCCAGCCTATCATCCAACACTATCTAATCAACTAAACCATGGCACCAAGCACCCCATCAAGTCTCTTCCTAAACACCTACAGTGATGGCGACTCCACCACCTCCCTGGGCAGCCCATTCCAATGGCAAATCACTCTATGAAGAGCATTAGAATATTTTTTGACTGACACTCTGCATGTATGATAGTGGTCGGTTCCAAATAGAGCAGCAAATGTCCAGTGAGTCTCTAAAAATACAGGTAGAAAACATCCATCAGATGTTTGTACTAATGTTCTATTGTTAATGAATGTAACGAAAGGTGAAGTTTTCCTTTGTTTTCAAATTCACAGCTGCACAGTATTTATCTCTTTAAGAGCTTTATTTTAGGTACAAGATAAAAGAAACCCCAAGACATTTATTTCAGTGGATATATTATGGAGTTCTGTATTTATAAATGTATCCAGAGTATGTTTGTATTTTCAATATACTTTCACTATGACAGCTTTACTATAATAATTTCAACAACAAAAAGATGAGACACTTGTAACCTTCTATGAAGCTGAATATAAGCAGAAATTAATAAGAGTTGCCATATTAAAGGTTCCCAAAACAAAATTTTACTTTTACAAAACAAGCATTTGGGTTCCACATAGTCAAAGTATTTAGAGAAGATTGCTATATAATGCTGCTTTTGTTTGACACAAGGAAGTATAGCAGTTATATGACACTCATTCATATCTATGTATCTATTTAGGAATTACAGACAAACTGGTCCCCAAACCAGTGTGGCCAAAGTCCATCCTTCTGCACAACAAGAGCTTTATCAAAAATGTTATTAGAAAGGGTGACCAAATGGGATGTTGTCCAATGTAACAAATATCTTGTCACATACTTCCGATTTCCAACACTAGCATGTGTTAAAGTCACAAGTCTGATAATTGTTCCCTAGGGTATGCTAGGTGCCAGCCAGCTGTAGCAGTGATAACTGTGGTGTTTAAACTTCCCGGAAGATACGCTGACTATGTGTATATGTGTAGGGTTGTGAATACTGTGCCTTGGTATTCCAGTTAATAGCTGAATCCCATAAGAAAAATCTCTGAAGGGGTCCCTTGTTCATTACTGAATACAATTCTTTTTTGTATTAGTATGCCGTTTGCTCTCACGGTTGATTACAACCAAACAATACATTTCTGGTTAACTTATACTATCAACTACCACTGCACAGTCCACAACACAAGTCTTAGGAATTCGATCCAATCTTTGCAGCTACATGCAATCTGCAGTGCCAGGGATCCACAACAGCCTCAAGCAAGGGGCTTTTACACCAACCCTGTAACTATTGCTCCTTCCCTACGCAGAATTCTCAATGACACAGTCTGCTGTTCATGCTGGAACTGTTTGATTGCTATGGTCTCATACAGACTCCTGCTTTTAAATGAATTTTCATTATATTTTTCTTCCTTGCACTATCTGGCATTGAGTCCATCATCAGTAAATTTGCAGATGACACCAAGCTGGGGGCAGGAGTTGATCTGCTGGAGGGTAGAGAGGCTTTGCAGAGGGACCTCGACAGGCTGGACAGATGGGCAGAATCCAACGGCATGAGATTGAACACATCCAAGAGCCGGGTTCTGCACATTGGCATCAGCAACCCCATGCAGTGCTACAGGCTGGGGTCAGAGTGGCTGGAGAGCGGCCAGGCAGAGAGGGACCTGGGGGTGGTGGTTGATGAGAGGCTGAACATGAGCCGGCAGTGTGCCCAGGCAGCCAAGAAGGCCAATGGCATCCTGGCCTGTATCAGGAACAGTGTGGCCAGCAGGAACAGGGAGGTCATTGTGCCCCTGTATGCTGCACTGGTTAGGCCACACCTTGAGTCCTGTGTCCAGTTCTGGGCCCCTCATTTTAGGAAAGATGTTGACTTGCTGGAGCGTGTCCAGAGAAGGGCAACAAGGTTGGTGAGGGGTTTGGAACACAAGCCCTCTGAGGAGAGGCTGAGGGAGCTGGGGTTGCTTAGCCTGGATAAGAGGAGACTGAGGGGTGACCTTATTGCTCTCTACAACTCCCTGAAGGGAGGTTGTAGACAGGCAGAGGTTGGTCTCTTCTCCCAGGCAACCAGCACCAGAACTAGAGGACACAGTCTCAGGCTGTGCCAGGGGAGGTTTAGGCTGGAGGTTAGGAGGAAGTTCTACACAGAGAGAGTGATTCCCCATTGGAATGGTCTGCCCAGGGAGGTGGTGGAGTCACCATCACTGGAGGTGTTCAGGAGGAGACTTGGTAGGGTGCTTGGTTGCATGGTTTAGTTGATTGGGTGATGTTGGATGATAGGTTGGACATGATGATCTTGAAGTTCTCTTCCAACCTGGTCTATTCTATTCTATTCTATTCTATTCTATTCTATTCTATTCTATTCTATTCTATTCTATTCTATTCTATTCTATTCTATTCTATCTTTAGTCTTGCCAAAATATGTGCTTGGGGTTTTGTTTTTCTGGACTGCCTTCTTGACATGGCTTTTATTTTCCCCCAAGCAAACTGATATTAAAGAGAAGGCTAATAACTCAGCATTTAATAGGCCTGTTGATGTTTAAGGCATAATAACTAAAACCCACCAAATTCAAATATAATTGGGCTGGCAACATGTACATAAAATGATTGTATTAAGGAAGAAGATATTTAATACATGGATGTTAAGGCTTTTACTTTATGCAAAAAATAAATAAATCCCTTTTGAGTGTCATTTGGAATCTTCACATCTCATTAGGACAGCAAGGATAATATGGATTTGTAAAATCTGACTTCACAAGGACACAGATTCTCGCACACATTTTAGATGTTGACACTTTGTGATCAGTCGTCAACCACTCCCTCAATCAAAGCCCCATCCAGCCTTACCGTGAACACTATCAGTGATGAGGCATCTGCAACTTCCTGGGGCAACCTGTTCTAGAATTTGACCACCCTCACTGTAAAAAGAGTCTTCCTTATGTTTAATCTAAATATATTGGTTTAAAACCATTCCGCCTTGTTCTGTTACCCCAGACCCTGGCAAAAAGTGTTTCTGTCTTTCTTTTAAACTCTTTTTAAATAGGGAAAAGCTGCTACAAGTTCTCTACAAGGCCTTGTCTTCTCCATGCTGAACAAGCCCAACTCCGTCTTTCTTCACAGAGCAGGTGTTCCAGCCCTCTGATCATTTTTGTGGCCCTTCTCTGGACCATCTCTGACAGATTCATGCCTTTCTTGTACTGGGCACCCCTGGGGACTGTTTGATGTGATATTACAGGAGTGGTCTCAACAGGGTGGAGTAGCAGGGTAGGATGACCTCTCTTGACCTGCTGTCCATGCTTTTTTTGATGGAACCCAGGATACGGTTGGCTTTCTGGGTTGCAAGGACATATTGCCTGCTCATGTCCAGCTCTTCATCCACCAGTATTCACAGGTCCTTGTCCACAGGGTTGCTCTCAATCACTTCATCCCTCGGTCTGTATTGATATTGGAGGTTGCCCCAACTTGGCCTTGTTCTTTTAATGCAGTTCACATGTGCTCAGTTCTCAAGCCTGTCAAAGTCCCCCTGGATGACATTCCTTCTCTTCAGTGTGTCATTCACACCTTTTCCATTGATGCAGTCACTCCATCTTAGAAGACCATTAGATTATTCAGGCATGACTTGCCATTGGTGAAGTAATGTTTTCTGTCTTCCTTATGTTTCAACATATCTTCCAGAAGGATCTTATCCATAATTTTACTGGCCATAGAATTGAGTCTGATTTGTCAGTAGTTCCCAGGTTCCTCTTTTTCATAATTTATAAAATTAGGCATGATGTTTTTACTGTGAGCATTTCACAAGTATTTCCCAGTTGGCTCCTAATACATCATCAGCCCCCGGATCTTCTCTAATGCTCAAAACTCTGTCTCCTTCCCCCACTAAATCTAGTTTAACACTGTCTGTATAAGTCTGGACATCTTCTTGGTGAAGACCATCTTGCCCTACTTGGTCAGGTGAATATCACCAGCTCCCAACAGACTCAGCTTATCAAAGGTAGGTTCATGATCATGGAAACTAAAAGCTTGTGTAAGGCACTGTCCATAAAGCCATTAACTTTTTCAATTAGCTTCCTCTTACTAAGAGCTGTGGTCATCCTCATGATGGAGTTTCATGTTCTTTGGACACAGATTTAGTGTGTTGCATTGCCTCATCCTATCACTAGGTCCTAGATGGACCATAGTCAACCATGCAAAACTCGTTCATTTCTACCTTGGAGGCTGAAAATGTGACTGCTTGAGTTCCCCAAGAACTAAGGAATCCTAGAAACATATTGGTTTTGTTTTTCTCCTAGAGGAACATGGACGAAGGTGTCACCTGCCACTTGGCCAAGGATAGTGTCTTATCTGGCATATTCACCATCTTTATAGAGTAGCAATCACTCCAGGCTCAGTTCCAAGAGTGAAAGGTTTGAGATAGCATCAGCACAGTTGGCTTTGGTTATTCTGCAATAATTGTGGGCCATGTCATCCTGGGTGGTTATTACTAACTGTTTTAAAGGTCATTAGGAAAACCATCATGGAGGCTAAGACTAGGGAAATATAACCCCAAAAGGTGCAGCCAGATGCATACACAGGTGCTGTGCATGGAGGTGATACCATTCATCCAGTGAAGAATTAGCCATGAGACTCAATGTTTTATTTTCAGATTAAAGTTATCATCCGTACCTTTGTACATTAGTAGAGGGAATCAACCCTTCTCTGCATAGGTGTTGTCATTCTCTTTTGTCCATACATTTGGCTGAAAACAGTTGGCACATCATCACCAAAATGGGCTCAACCATGCATTGATAACCTCAGTCTGAGACAGTTGCTCTCAAAACTGTAATATGTTTAGGAAATCTATACAAGGGTATCAGAGACTCTTCATAAAAGACCAGTATAGATAAGCATGTGTGCCAACAACAGCAAAGGGAGGGCAGTTAGAGAAGAAATTTGATTAACTGTATTCTTCTCTCAAGATAGCTTCATTTAGAATTAGTAGCTTAGCACTAGTAGTTCACAGAATCATAGAATCATAGAATCAACAAGGCTGCAAAAGACCTCAAAGATCATCAAGTCCAACCTGTCACCCACGACCTCATGACTACTAAACCATGGCACCAAGTGCCAGATTCAATCCCCTCTTGAACACCTCCAGGGACGGTGACTGCACCACCTCCCTGGGCAGCCCATTCCAATGGCTAACAACTCTCTGTGAAGAACTTTCTCCTCACCTCTAGTCTAAACCTCCCCTGGTGCAGTTTGAGACTGTGTCCTCTTGTTCTGGTGCTGGTTTCCTGGGAGAAGAGACCAACCCCCTCCTGGCTACAACCACCCTTCAGGTAGTTGAAGTAGTTGAAGTAGTTGAACCTTTAGGCTGCAATTGCTCACCAAGAGTAAAATTCTTTTAACAAAACTAATGCTGCTATCACAGAATTAGCTGAAACCAGCAGATGCAAATGTAATGAGGGACCAAGGAAACAATTTCAAGAGAATGAGGTAACTTGTACCCTCTCCCGGGCAGACCAGAGGCAATAACCTGGCCAACGGGAGCAAGTGGAAGCAAGTTCATGGGCAAGGCAACATACAAACTGCTTCCTTGCCCACCTCACCCCTCCAGGTGCCACTGAAAAACAGATATGAGGCTCTGTTTGACAGAGACCAGGCAAATGATGGTGGACAGCCCACACCAGAAGTATGTCCACAGTCAAAAAGGCCTACCATACCTATTAGAACATCACCCAGAAGGAAGAAAAGAAGGGTTGTAGTCGTAGGTGGCTCCTCCTTGAAGGGAACAGAGACTCGAATATGCGGGGTGCACCCTCCCAACAGGCAGGTGTGCTGTCGTCCCAGACCTCAGACAAAGGATATCACTAGAAATCTTCCTGGTTTAGTACAGCTCTCAGATTACTATCCCTTACTTATCTTCCACATGGGTGGGGAACAGATTGTGACTGGTAGTCTAAAAACAATAGAGACTTTAATGCCCTTGTGGTGAAGAATTCAGGGGTGCAATTTATGTTTTCATCTCTTCTCCCGGTTGCAGGCAGTGACAGTGGAATAAACAGACAAATCCAGTCTGTTAATACATGGCTCCATAAATGGAGTCACTGTAAAAATTTTGGCTTCTTTGACAATGGGTTAATGTATAGGACACCAGGCACGCTGGCAACAGGTGGGGAAAGCCTAACCCAAAAGGGAAGAAGGATCTTTTGGACAACAGTTAAAAGGGATTTAAACTAGATTTGAAAGGGGCTGGGGAAACCACCATGGCTAGAGTAGTGCCTGGGAGCAGCATGCTGGTGATTGTGGGTAAAAGTGCTAGCAAGAACTTGCAGTCTCTTGTCTCAGTGGAGGATGGTGACCCATTTGGTAGGAAAGACATGACAGGCAGTGAGAGGCTGATAACTACAGAAGTGTCTGCGCACAGTCAGGTGGGATTTATTATGAAGATCTGTAATAAAGCAGACATCCACCCTGCAGCCCATGGAGATCCTACACCAGAGCAGGCTTCTGGCAGGAACTGCAGCCTCCAGGGAGAAACCCATGCTGGAGGAGGCTTTCTGTGAGGATCTGTGGGAGATGCACACTGTAGTTCCCGAAGGACTACATGGCATGGAAAAGAATCATGCTGGTTCAGTTCTTGAAAAACTGCAGTGTAGGAAGGATCTATGTTGGTACAGAGGAGGAGTGTGAAAAGGAAGGCAGAGAGAACATGTCATGAACTGACTACAACCCCATTCCCTAATCTCCTGTGCTGCTCAGGGGATGGCAGCAGAGGAGTCAGGAGTGAACTTGAGCCTGGGAAGGTGGTTTTAGATTTGTTTGCATTTCTCATTGTGCTGTTCTGTTTGATTGACAATAAATTAAATTAATTTCCCCAAGCTGAGTTCTGTTGTGCCCAGGGTGGTAATTGCAAATGATGTTTCTGACCTTGTCTCAAATCATAAGCCTGTGATTTTTTTTTCCTGGCCCCCTGTCCTGTTGAGAAGAGAAAGTGATAGAGTGGCTTGGTGGGCACCTAGTGCCTCACTAAGGTCAGCTCACCAGGCTGACAAAGCCACTCTGATCTAACTAGTGAGACTGACGTGGTGGGTTTTGCTTCTGTACTCTCTTAGCTAGCGGTATTTCCAATCAACATCTGTTGTCAGAGAGATAATGCAGTTTTGACCTGCAAAAGGAAGTCTGAGCTAGTAGGTGGTAGTGGAATTCTGAAAAAAAGTCTAGAACAACTTGAATAAAACTTAATACATGTGAAGAACTTTTCTGTGTGAGATGAAGTCTTGACTTGAGGATTAGTACAAAATGAGAATACAGATCAGACAGTGCCATCTGACTGCAATGTGGTCTTCTGGGAGATCACAGGTTATCTTTACGTGCTGCTTTTTCATCAATAACAGATGAGCTACTATTTCTTCTTACATGTCATTGCCCTTTCCTCAAAAACAAAAGGATGAAGTGGAGGACAGTGGGGAGAAAAAGGTGAAGGAGATCCATGAGTGGGAATAATTGGATCCATTTTTTGAACTACACTTAAACACACAAGGTTGGTGATTTAGCTGCACATAGGCTTTTCTGGTATAAAATGAGTAAGAGGAATAAAATAAAATTAATTGGCTAAGTTTATTGGATTTAATTCATAGAATCGTTAAATATAAAGAAAATTTACTAGTATTTATGGGTTAAGATTACTTTGTGTAACCCTCTGAAAGATAAATTGATGATGATCTCTTTCCACAATGTATTTACCATTAAGAAAGACTTTCTGTATTCATACAGACATAACTATATTTAGTATCATAGAATCGTTTTGGTTGGAAAAAACCTCTCAGATCATTGAGTGCAACTATTATGTAAGTCAACCAAGTCTGGTGCTAAACTATGTCACTTAGAACTATATCTGCATCTTTTCCACATCCCTAGGGATGGTGATTCAACTACCTCCCTGGGGAGCATATTCCTCACTTTCAGTGAGGAAGTTTCTTAGACCACCTTCCCTGGTGCAACTTTAAAACCTTTCCTCTTGTCCTATCACTTGTTACTAGGGAGAAGAGACCAACATACTCCTTGCTGCAACCTTCTTTGAGGTAGTTGTAAAGAGTGATAATGTCTACCTTCAGCCTCTTTTTCTTCAGACTAAGCATCCTCAGTTCCTTTTACCATCCATTTGGGCTTTGGACTAGATGACCTTTGGAGGTCCCTTCCAACCCAAACCATTCTATGATTCTTTGATTCTATAATTCTATCCATTGTCTGGGCCCTCCACCAGCTTTGTTGCCCTTCTCTGGACCAATGTCCAGATGGAGACAGGTGACAAGTGATGTTCCTCAAGGGTCTGTACTGGGACTAGTGCTGTTTAATATCTTCATTAATGATATAGATATTGTGATCAAGTGCACCCTCAGCAAATGACATCAAGATGTCAATATGTCCAGAGGGACCTGGACAAGTTGTCCAAGTGTACAAGCATGTCCAGGTGAAGTTCATGAGATTCAACCAGGCCAAATGCAAGGTCCTGCACCTGGGCTGGGACAAATTTCATAATCAGTACAGGCTGGAGGATGATATGACAGAGAGCAGCTGTGTGGAAAATATCTTGGGTGTACTTGTGGACAAAAATCTGGACGTGAGCCAATGATGCACACTAATGCCAAAGGAGTACTTTATCTGTCCCTTTATCCTGCTTGAGCAGTCTGTAACAGAATCTCACCATGACACCTGCCTTATTTGCCTTCCTCCTGATTCATACTCATAAATACTCAACCCCATCATCACCATTATTGAGTTCAAGACAATCAAAATGCTCCTTGACATATACAGCCACCTCCTCTCTTTCCTTGCCTATCCCTTCTGAAGAGTTTGTAGCCATTGATTGTGGCACTCTAGTCATGTGAGACATCCCACCACATTTCTATGACCACTATGTAAGAGTTTTCCTGATGATTGAGGGCTTTTAGCTCCTCTTTTTTGTTGTCCATGCAATGACCATGCATTATAGGTGCACTTCAGTTGGCCTAATTGTTCCAACACTTTTTTTTGATGACAGAAGTCCTAATTCCTATCTGATTGTTCTCAGGTGCTCTTGTGGTTACTAACCCATCAATAACCCTTGCATCTTTGTTATTGTGTGGATGACTCTTCCCTACTTCCACTAATATGGCAGGCCAAAAGACCTTGCTAACATACCATCCTTCAAATATTGGTGTGCCTCCCTCAGGTTTATTTCTAGCAAGCCCAGTTTTGTGCCCTACCCCCTTTCATTGAGCCCTGCTGGCTCCCATGCTAGGATCCTTTTCACCCTTTGTGACAAGTGTATCCCCTCTGTCACTAGCAGGCCTAGTGTCCTGTAAATCAACTCGTGATTAAAGAACCCAAAATCCTGCCAGTGACACCAAGCTCAGAGCCAGGCATTGACCTGTTGGCTTTTCCTGTTTATTTTTTCATCACTCCCTGCAACTGTAGGGGCAGAGGAGAACACTGCTCGTGCTCCCAATAACTTAACCAGTCATCCCAAGGCCCTGAAGTCTTTCTTCCTTGCTCTAGGTCCATTCGAGATGTTCTAAGGGAGATGCATGGTGTTTAGTGATATGACATAGGACCCATGGGAGTCCTGTGTCTTCTGGAGCTGCAACTGGATACTAAAACACCATGATTATATGGTATCTAAAGTGACTAGGTGTGTAAGTCATAAATGATTTCTGTCCCTATTGTTTGCTCTTACCATTAGACTATGCAATTTTCTGTGTGTAGTTCAAGAATTTCAGAATGGCTTGGAAGTCTTGATTGAGGGTAAGAAACCCATGATCTCTGGATCTTCAGATTTAGGTTGTCAGGCTCCTCACATGCACCTCTCATCTTCATTGATTATGTGGAAGCCTTAAAAGCTTGCTCACCTGTGGACACATGTATGGAGGTGTCTAATTTTAGATGTGTACCATCTGCAAATATAATGAACTATGTAGTTCTAGGATCTAGGATCTATATAGCTCTGTAGCTTTATGCAGTGGGTCCATCTACAGATTCTGTCTTGGAAACTTTAGAGTGCCTGAGCTGCAGTAGGGTATCTATGCTTAGAGGACCGAGCCTTGAGTTCAGATTTGACCCTAAGAGCCTCACCTAGACTAATAATGGAGACAAAATGTGCAACACTGTTGCCTTGACTTGCACTTTAAACCACAGGAACAAGTCCTCTCCAAGCTCTTTTATTATCAGTAGAACAAAGATTATGTCTTTGAAGAAAGATTACATGAAGCTATGTTTTCCCTGATTAAAAAGTGCCCTTTTCATCCATGAAGAAACATTTTCCATGATACACCAGTGGATATAATTTATCATACTATTCAAATTTATCCTGTGTGGGAGATAAGACCATATGGAAAACAGCTGAAGCGCACTTTAAGAGCCAAGGAAAGGGAACTATAAATCTTGAGGTATGCTGTGCTGGGTCTTACACCAAATAGTCTGACATAAATTTTTTAGCCTCAGAAGAATAGTGGAAGAGCTTTGAGGAAAAGATTAAAAGAAAAAGAAAAAAACAAAAGAAAATGTAAAAGAATAGTTTAAGCTACTTTCCAATGCTTTTGATGCTCATTCTTTCCTAGCAGTCTCCATATCACTTCAGTATGCATGGACAATTATTTGACAGGGTTGTCTAGCTGTTTGTGTGATCTACAGCAGTGACTGCATCTGCTGAAATACTGACGTAATGACCCTGGGTGATAGTTCTGTGGGTTGAAGTACCTTGCTTTCTGCTACCAAGCTGATGTTTGTGTTGTCATTCTCTCCTGGCTGTATAGTCAGCTCAGCTGGCAAGCAAAACAATCCAAATTTGTCCTTCTCAGTGACAGCTATATACCTGAATTTGGTTTTACAGTACCACAGTATCACAGTATCACTAAGGTTGGAAGAGACCTCTAAGATCATCGAGTCCAACCTGTCACCACAGACCTCATGACTAGACCATGGCACCAAGTGCCACGTCCAATCCCCTCTTGAGCACCTCCAGGGACAGCGACTCCACCACCTCCCCGGGCAGCACATTCCAATGGCGAATGACTCTTTCAGTGAAGAACTTTCTCCTCACCTCGAGCCTAAACTTCCCCTGGTGCAGCTTGAGACTGTGTCCCCTTGTTCTGGTGCTGGTTGCTAGAGAGAAGAGGCCAACCCCCACCGGGCTTCAACCTCCCTTCAGGTAGTTGTAGAGAGCAATGAGGTCGCCCCTGAGCCTCCTCTTCTCTGGGCTAAACAACCCCAGCTCCCTCAGCCTCTCCTCATAGGGGTTGTGCTCAATGCCTCTCCCCAGCCTTGCTGCCCTTCTCTGGACACATTCAATTGTCTCAATGTCCTTCTTAAACTGAGGGGCCCAGAACTGGTCACAGTACTCAAGGTGTGGCCTAACCAAAGCAGAGTACAGGGGCAGAATGACCTCCCTGCTCCTGCTGGCCACACTATTCCTAATGCAGGCCAGGATGCCATTGGCCTTCTTGGCCACCTGGGCACACTGCAGGCTCATGTTCAGGCGGCTGTCGATCAGCACCCCCAGGTCCCTTTCTGTTTGGGAGTTGTCCAGCTACTCCGACCCCAGCCTGTAGCTCTGCATGGGGTTGTTGTGGCCAAAGTGATACCTAAATCTCTCTTCTAGTCATTTAAGGGATGACACAGTGTTACCATTATCAGAGGAATTGCTGAATACCAGGATCTCATGATGTGAAATAGAGAAGACAGGGGAATGGCATCATAGACCTTTGGGTGAGGTATCAAATCTACTACCTGCTGATATTTAACACATTCTGCAAGATCAGGCTCTTACTGTGGGTTGTTAGTGAATTGTCATATGGTCAGACAGTGTATTCATTTACAGATAAAGAGAATATGGTTTGGTATGCCCAGAGACCTGGAGGTTTTGAACTATGTGCAACCCTTTGAAAACTGAAAATCTGACAAATGTATTTATAAAAGCGTTGTGTAGCAAATAAACATATGTTCATCTGGTGTCTGATTTTAGGTATTCAGGCTCTGCTTGCCCCCAGCAAATTAAACAGTGTCAGGGAGCACTCCTGGGCCTGAAAGTTGACTGTCTATATTGTTGAGTCATTGGAGGGATTCAGAACATCTTTCACCTGGACTGAGTACCATTTTCCCCTAGCGGTTTCCACCTTGACCGTTGGTGTGGCTTATGAGCCATTCCTAGCAGGCAAGTTTAGCACAACTACACTGTTTTGAATGCAAAAAGGGGCTTGTGTATATGACCTGAGACAGCTGTGTGTCAGTTGGCTGGTTGCAGGCACCTTCTGTAGTACAGACATAGCCTTGGTTACAAACTCACAGCGTAATTTTTCTCTTTTCCCTATATTCAGCAAATGTTTATAATTTATCCATCTACTGTGCATGTCCCCCAAATATCAGCTGTTTGATCAAGCAAAATTTCTGGGACTCTAGGAAAGGGAATTTGAATTTGGTTTCCTTCTTATTGGATGTTTTCAATATCATAGTCGCCCATTTATGTATAAGACAATTGTGACACTGAATCAAAAACAGTGGCATCAACTGCCATGCTGCAAGGTTGTATGCCAATACAGTAGACATACACCACTTTGTGTCTGCCACAGCATACGAAATCCTTGAACTGAATTGCTTTGCAGATGAGAATCTTAAGAAAAACCACTGCCTGGCAGGGTGTGGTGGTGAGAGGTTCAGTTCTCCACACACACAAAGAAACCACAGCTACCTCAGTTGGAGAAGCAAAAATGAACAAGCTGTATTTACAAGCAGGATGAAATGAAGATGAATATGTACACAATATACAGTATTTACAATATATACAGAAATATACAGCAAAGAATATAACACAGAAGACCTTTCCCTCCTCCAGCCAGGAGGGTTCCCCCAACCGTACCCCCTCTACCCCTACCTCACTTTTTTCCTAAAAAGGGCTTAGAGAGAGAAAAGGTAATTATTAAGGAGGAAATTCTGTTAGCTCAAAGTGTATGCAAGAATTAGTTTCTTATCTGGTTAGCTCAGTTAGTTCAAGGTCAACTCTGTCCAGTGCAGCTGTTGCTCAGATAGACTGAAACAGAGAGACAGACTGAAAAAGAGACAGACTGAACTGACTGAGATTCAAACTGAACTAAAGCTAAAAATTTTAAGTTGCATTCTACCAATCTACCAATGAAATTCGTTTAGACTTTATCTTTGTTTTCATTTTACACCAAAACATTCAGCCAGAGTGTTCCAGTAACTGTCCCTTTCTTAAAGGCACAGCCTAAAACCATTGCACAGGGGAGACACCATGATCAGGGAGGTGGTTTTCCCAGGGCGAGGCTCATCCTTTGCATTCCGGGTGTGCTGACCTCTGCAATTTCCCCAAATGCGGGAAACTCAACTGCATAATTTGTGGTAGTGGGGGACTGCCTTCACGCTTTTTTTTACAGGCTGGGGTCAGAGTGGCTGGAGAGCAGCCAGGAGGAAAGGGACCTGGGGGTGGTGGTTGATGAGAGGCTGAACATGAGCCTGCAGTGTGCCCAGGCAACCAAGAGGGCCAATGGCATCTTGGCCTGTATCAGGAACAGTGTGGCCAGCAGGAGCAGGGAGGTCATTCTGCCCCTGTGCACGGCACTGGTTAGGCCACACCTTGAGTACTGTGTCCACTTCTGGGCCCCTCAGTTTAGGAAAGATGTTGAGTTGCTGGAACGTGTCCAGAGAAGGGCAACAAAGCTGGTGAGGGGTTTGGAACACAAGCCCTGTGAGGAGAGGCTGAGGGAGCTGGGGTTGCTTAGTCTGGAGAAGAGGAGGCTCAGGGCAGACCTTATTGCTGTCTACAATTACCTGAAGGGAGGTTGTAGCCAGGTGGGGGTTGGTCTCTTCTCCCAGGCAACCAGCACCAGAACAACAGGACACAGTCTCAAGCTGCACCAGGGGAGGTTTAGACTGGATGTTAGGAAGAAATTCTTCACAGAGAGAATTATTGCCCATTGGAATGGTCTGCCCAGGGAGGTGGTGGAGTGGCCATCACTGGAGGTGTTCAGGAGGAGACTTGATGGGGTGCTTGGTTGCATGGTTTAGCTGATTAGATGGTGTTGGATCATGGGTTGGACACGATGATCTTGAAGGTCTTTTCCACCCTGGTCTGGTCTATTCTATTCTATTCTATTCTATTCTATTCTATTCTATTCTATTCTATTCTATTCTATTCTATTCTATTCTCCATTTTGTACCACTTCTGGGGTGCCTTAAATAAAGATGTCTGATTTTTCTGAAGGGGGATGGGGCAGGTTGATCAGGATTTCTGAAAACTGGTCTTTTGTGAGGTATCTCAGATTACAAGAAGAATGAGGCAAGCAAAGTAAGAAGCTAGATTTAAAAAACAAAAACATCCAACCAAACAAAATTATTAAATATTATTAGGGGGTTAGACAGAATGGATACATGGGTATAATAGAGCCATCATGATAGGTGGTGTTTCTGGTTGTTTGAAGTAATAAGGATAAAAAATTCTGCGTTCTAAGGACAATATGGAAAAGGCACAACATGTAATGAAACTCACAGGACAGCATAAAATTGGGATATAAAAGCAGCATCAATACCACGGGCTGCTGTCTTAAAACACTCTCTAATACAGTTTCTGTTTAAAAGAAGCTTCAAAGACTTTTTCTTTATAAATGGCATTTCCAAATTTCTTTCTAAATCATCCTGCTGCAATTTGGGATGCTGTTCAGAGGTAGGAACAAGTAGAGCACACATCAGCTTTATCTTAATCCTTAACCTTACACATGACAGTGAAGAGCAAGACTCTCTGATGTTCTGCATCATATATTTAATTTCTAAGAACTCTAAATCTCCTGGAAATGACACAAGTAACCGTCACATCTATAAAATAGGGCATCAATCAGATTCTCCCTGCTTTTGAGTCACAGTAATAGAGGGAGTATTTTCAAATAGGGAACTGTCTCTTTTATTTATAGATATTCAGCTGGAAATAAGGGAACAGTAAAATGTTTCCTCTATATCTTTTGCTCTGTATGAAAACAGGGTTACAGATCAATTGATTTACCATCACAATCGATTAGGTGGCTCTCCTTTTATCTCTATTGTGACAGTAGACAGGCATTCATATAGATCTTTCATTAGAAGAGTCACTGAAAAGCAAAGGTTCATTGCATGCCTAAATGGCTTGTAGCTGACTCATTAGGCCATTAACTAACCATTAATATTGTTTAACCTCAAACCTTACAGACAAAATAAATTATAGTCACGTTATCCAAACAAAATAACCTTAACCTCCTTAACAAGTATATCATTATGTGAATTTATAGTCATCTGATGCCATTGAACTGAGGGGTTCATTTTCAGAGCTATGAAGAGGGAGATGAGAATGCATCACCTTCAAGATATGTGCTACTGGAAGGCAGGTGGCTCAGTCACTGATATGCTCTGTAAGGCACAAACCCACAGGACTTGTCTAGTTAATGGTCCTTATGCAGTACCAAATCTCTTCTTATTTGTTTTTAAATGTTTTTGTCTTTCAGAATTGCTCTCTACAACTACCTGAAGGGAGGTTGTAGCCAGGCGGAGGTTGGCCTCTTCTCCCAGGCAGCCAGTACCAGAACAAGAGGACACAGTCTCAGGCTGTGCCAGGGCAGGTTTAGGCTGGATGTTAGGAAGAAGTTCTATACAGAGTGATTGCCCATTGGAATGGGCTGCCCATGGAGGTGGTGGAGTCACCTTCATTGGAGGTGTTCAGGAGGAGACTTGATGGGGTGCTTGGCTGCATGGTTTAGTTGTTGGGTGGGTTGGATTGGTTGATGGGTTGGACACGATAATCTTGAAGGTCTCTTCCAACCTGGTGTATTGTATTATTATTATTATTATTATTATTATTATTATTATTATTATTATTAATAATAAATTATTTGCATGTATAAAGGTGCCTTCTCTGTCTCACTCTGGAACCATGGCTTCACACAGACAAACAGAATATAGTAACAATAAGCAATAATTGAATGAGAAGGCACTGGAAGTTTTCTTTTTTCATAATCTTTTCAAATGTGTAAATTCTGCACATGTGATGCAATGATCTCCTGAAATTGTATTGAAGAAAGAGTATTAAAAAACAATGGCATATGTTCTGAGAAATAAAATAAACTTATGTCAGTGTGTTTCCCTTGGAATTATGCCAGATATATCCTGGTTATTGTCAATAATACAAACAAAATATGTTCCAGGCTTTATACAGAGCTTAAAATAAGCAAAACCCCTACATTACCACATTGCTAATATCCCAGAAGGTCAGCCATAATGAACGCACCAGTTCTCACACATAATTTTTTGTGAGATAACTTGCCTGGGAGTGAAGCAGTCAATAGACTCATTTGCAGGCACATTTCTCTCCGTGAAAAGCAACCATAATACAGTATCAATTGTTTCTTTTGGGCGTGCAAAAAAAAGTGGATGCTGAGAGAGGAGAAAGACAACAGGAGCACATAAATTCAGCAGCAGATGTGCAAGAAGGAATGGGAATGGTGTAGTACTGGTAGTTAGAGCTGAAAATAGAGTCATCTGTTCTTACAAATGAGCAATAAGAAAATTATAAAGACTGCATACACTGGATACTTTATTAAATGAAAATTATTGTTCTTAATCAAAATATAGTCTGTGCATGTTTACTGCAACAAAATATTCCCATAGAATCTCTTCCCAGCCATGACAAATATAAGGATAATTTGGTATTTCCATATAAAAAACCCAATGTTAACATTTCTTGGACTATACTAGTTCAGCTGAAGAGCAAAATTTTGACTCATAGATTAAGAAATTACTGTGATTGAATATTTATCACAGAATAAATTCATTAAAAAAACCCAACCAAACCAAAACATGCTAGTGTATTAAAAATATCTAGTTACCACACCCCAAAATTCCAGTTAGGGGTATTATTTGGTGGAGGTTACTCACAGTTCTGCTCACATCATTTCAATGGGGTGGTCTGGGAAACCAGAGATTTTGCATTTTGCAGGAAGATGCATGGTGTAGAAAGGGAGCTAATGCCCAGGGCCAGACCTTTCAAATGTATTTTAATTATTTTCAGTGCACTGTCAGAACTTTGATACACGCTTGTGGAATCATGCAAATACCTCTTTGCAGAATATATGTCCTATACCCTAAGGCACTGAGGGGATTGAAATACACTTTGGTGAAGTTAGGTGTCATAATACAGTGAGGTAATAAGAGCATGCCACCATATTACACAATTAGAAATCTACTTCTATATCTGCTGGTTAGCATGGCTGTTTTATATTTATGAAGGAGAAAATGGTCTGATTTTTCACAAACTCTTATTTGCAGGACAATGAAAAATATGATGTACCTTAGAATTGCTAAACCAAATTAATTTACTTTCATATTTACTCATTGACCTCTAGAGCACTTCCATTCAGTGTTATAGGACGTCTGCAAAAGATTTATTCAGTTTCATGTCCATAGTTGGAGGTGAGAACACATTAATTCAGTGAACAAGATATAGAAAGAATTATTAATTACTTGTACTGAATCTGTGGCTTCTGCTTCTAAATCCAGTAGTTTCTTAGCTGTGGCACTCTGATAGAACTCAGCACAAAAGAATGTTTAAGAGTGTGCATAAATGTAACAAGACAATAGGTCCAGTCAGCTCAGCAATGGCAGGAGACTCAGGGGTGACCTTATTGCTCTCTACAACTACCTGAAGGGAGGTTGTAGACAGGCAGAGGTTGGTCTCTTCTCCCAGGCAGCCAGTACCAGAACAAGAGGACACAGTCTCAGGCTGTGCCAGGGCAGGTTTAGGCTGGATGTTAGGAGGAAGTTCTATACAGAGAGAGTGATTGCCCATTGGAATCGGCTGCCCATGGAGGTGGTGGAGTCACCTTCATTGGAGGTGTTCAGGAGGAGACTTGATGGGGTGCTTGGCTGCATGGTTTAGTTGTTGGGTGGGTTGGATTGGTTGATGGGTTGGACGCGATGATCTTGAAGGTCTCTTTCAACCTGGTGTATTGTATTGTATTGTGTAGTTGGATATCTGGCATGCATAAAACCTAGTAATAAAATATTAGCTAGGAGGATTTGAATGGAGTTTTACTGGGATTCCTATAGGAAGGTATAAAGTGGAGTGTTAGACTGATGCCCTTCCAGTTGAAGACCATTATCTATGTATCTGCTCTGAATCAAGCATACAACTTTTTATTACAGTCATCGTGCATAAACACAGGAACCTAGGGCCAGTTAAAACACTAAAACCAGATTTAGGCCAAGACCAAACATGCTGGTGCTAAAATGGCTATCTCAATAGCCAAATATCACCAAACATGAGGTTTTGGAAGTACTGTGACTGATTTAAGGTTATTTTTTGAGGCCTGGATTTATGCTTTGTAACATAAATCTGACTCATCTGATCTCCTTCTACAATAAGATGACCCAACTAGTGGATGAGGGAAGGGCCATGGACATTGTCTATCTGGACATGAGTAAAACCTCAAACACTGTCTCCCACATCATTTTCCTTTAGAAACTCATGGCACAAGGCTTGAATAAGTGCACTCTGCACTGGATAAAAACCTGTCTGCATGGCTGCACCCAGAGTGATGGTGAGTGGAGTCGTGTCCCCCAGGGTTCAGTACTGGGCCCTGTTCTCTCTAGTATCTCTCTCAGCGATCTAGACGAGAGGATTGAGTGCACCTGCAGTAAGTTTACAGATGATACCAGCCTAGGGGGCCGTGTAGATCTGCTAGAGAGTAGGGAAGCTTTGCAGCAGGATCTGGACAGGTTAGACTGATGGGCTAAGGCTAATTGTATGAAATTCAGCAAGGCCAAGTAGCAGGTTTTGTACTGGAGTCACAACAGCCCCATGGTAAGCTACAGACTTGGGGATGTGTGGTTGGAAAGCTTCAGCTTGGAGGGGGATGTGGGGGTATTGGTTGATAGTTAACTGAACATGAGTCAGCAGTGTGCCCAGGTGGCCAAGAAAGCCAGTGGCATCCTGGCTTGTATTAGAAATACTGTGGCCAGCAGGAACAGGGAGATGATCATCCTCCTGTACTCAGCACTGGTGAGGCCACACCTTGAGTGTCATGTTCAGTTCAGGGCCCCTCACTATAGGAAGGACATTGAGGTGCTGGAGTGTGTCCAGAGAAGGACAAAGGTTGGTAGAAGGGTCTGGAGGACATGGCCTACAAGTTGCATCTGAGGGAACTGGAGTTGTTCAGTCTAGAGAAGAGGAGACTGAAGGGAGGCTGGAATGAAGAGGGGAAGGCAGCCTCTGCTCCTTGATGACAAGCAACAAGACTAGAGGAAATGGTTACAAGCTGCACCAAGGGAGGTTTAGTTTGGATATTAGGAAATACTTCTTTGCTAAAAGGGTTATCAAACATTGGAATGATCTGCCCAGGACAGTGGTGAAGCCCTAGAGGAATTCAAGCAGTGTGTGGATGTAGAGCTTAGAGACATGGTTTAGTGTTGACTATAGTACTGGGTTAAAGGTTGGACTGGATGATCTTTGGGGTCTCCTCCAACCAGATATATTCTGTGATTCTGTAAATTTAGGGAGCACAGTTCCAGCCTCTGATTCAGACATGCAAATGTAGATGTCTTTATGTAGGCACAAACATGTGAGCTAAATGCCTATCTCCCACTACAGTCAGCTGAGATCTAGTCACTACCATCATGTGAGTAGGGTCTTGTCAGAAGCTGACCTATCACTAATGGTTCAGTTCAGTTGCCTAGAAATCTAGGTCTCATAACAGTGATGCAGTGGCTGCTGATGTCTTGGACACCCCAGAGCATCCCAGATATCACAAGGAGCCTATGGTTAAGGATGGCTGTACTACCACAGCACTCCAGTGACTAACATGGAAGCTTAGACATGGAACTCATAGTTAAGTGAGGAGATGGAGACATTTGGATGTAGATGTCTGAATACTGTAGCTTAATTCTACCCTGGCTGATTTCAAACAAGAATCTTGATATACAGTTTCAGGTGAGTTGAATTGCCTTTGACTGGTATCTGCCTCTCTGTATGTACAGGTCAAGGATCCTAGTATCCAACATATACTAAATTCCAAACAATTAAGTACTTTAAACAAGGCCATGTGAATACAGTCAGAAATATTTGCATCTAAAGAAAACACTGAGTAGAATAATCTACATTCTCAAAATGGTGATTAAGAAACTACTTGAAATCAGTTATATATTCAATAAGATGGAATTTGAATGGGATGTAAGTTAGTTAGCATATTTCCATTTAATTCTTTGCTCTCTGGAAGATGTCACTGATATGCTCAAAGAGCCTCTGGGACCTCCTGTTGTCTGCCACCTTAATGAACAGAGAATAGGGATAATTTTCCTCCCTATAATGTTGTCTCTCATACCTCTTCAGATGTTGTTAAGTCATCCCAAATACAGATGTGGTTTATCACTGGGTCTCTAAGTTATTTCTAAATAGCAGATATTTCACATTATAATGTCACTGTCATGCATTTGTCAAACAATTTCTAGGGTGAGAGTACATTCAAACTCTTTAGTTTTTCTAAAGTGCATCAAATGAATGCAGTGCCATGCCACAAACGATCTTGGTGCAGACAGCATTGCTCATGGAGGCATCTGTTGAAAATATAGCAAAGTGCATCTAACCACACTGATAAGATGATAGCTCTCTGCTTCATCCTGTGTTCTAGTAAGAGCTCCCCTACAGCATAAGAGCAAGTTGAGAAAATATGATGACATCACTTCAAAACTTTGTATATAAGAAGATGTATAAATGCATAGAAGAAAGTTCAGATGTCTACTCAGATTTCTCTTGAGATTGCTTGCATAAGAAACCTTGGTGATTCTGTGATTCTGTGATAAGAATTTATTTAACCTTAAAGATCAGTAATGACTCCATATCTGTGGAGGTTCAAGAAAACAGCAGTGTAAGTGTTCAAATGTCTTATATTTTGCAGATATGCAAGGAGAGAAGTAGAACTTTTTAAACTGGAAAATTAAAGGCAAATACACAGGAAATTGCTGCCTTTTTACTTTTCTTTTAAGTGATAGCTCAATTAACAAAGAACTACTATGGTCAAACATAAAGTTTTATGTAAAATATACCCTAAATATAATCATTCATTGATAAAATGGGAGAATTTGTTGTTTTGTTTTGTTGAGAATTCGTCTTTGGCTTCATCACAAGACTATTGTGTTTATTTTTATTGATTTCATACTAACTGTTCTTGACTTCAATACCTTGCAAAATCCACTTCTTTATTAGCTGCCCCTCTACTTTATTGTATCCTACTTGCTTTAGCACTCCATAAAATGCAATCTTAAGGTATATGATCATTCACTGCAGCATCTGTCTTTCCCATGCACTGAAGTATGCCACCTCTTCATCTGATATCTCCTTGAATTTCTCAAGGCAATGAGTAACAAAATATGTACTGTGTATTATGAACTACTGGGATTGGGATGGAAGATGCAGTTTGGACACAAGGGTTTCCTGAAGCATCTCTTTCAACAAAGGTGTCTGCTAAGATATTTATTCTACTAGCCACAAAAATTAAAGAACACTCAGCCATTTCAGAAGCGAAACTCAAAAATTTATTTTGATGTCATTATTAACAAAGCCCTGGAATATAATACTACAATGAAGGTGGTTTCAAAATATAGGGTTATTTTTGTAGTGCCTTGAACACTGGGGATTTTCTTTCACTTGCTGCAAGTAGATTGAATTCTCAATGTAACTTCTGAAAACCAAAAGCCTATAAGAAAAAGAAAAGATCTTTCCCAAAGGCCCAAGAATTTGGGACAGCCATAAAAAAGTACATTTAGACAAGTACACATAAGAAATTGCTATACTAGGTATCTATGTCATAGTATTTCACTTGCCAGGCAAAACTTACCCCCAAAAAAGGGATTTCCTCCTATTTGTGAGCTCTCCAGGGAAGACAAAGGCAGCCCAGGAGATGGAACACATGCTCAGGGATACAGATTGCTGTACAACCTCCAGCAAGAGTTTGTTAGCAAGGGACTTTTAATAACACAATTAAGGTCCTTTTAATATGTATCTTAAATACAGCCTGTGTGGAAAGGCTGACACAATCTATTAAGTGTGCCTGAAATTAGTGATGTACAATATAGTTAAAAAATAACATTAGTGACTGATGTTCCTGTCTTTTGGACATGGACATTCTAATGCATGAAATTTCTGTCAAATGCCATGTTTCCATACTCCTCCTTCCTACCCACTCTTTTTGGCTATTAAGTTTTCTTATGTGATGCTGTTGGCCCTGTGCCATGCAACTCAGGTAGGTGGTACTCAGGTAGGCCTACAGCAGGTATGGGGCTCTTCATGTCCCTTCTACTTTCATTCAGTCTGTACGAGAACTTTCCTTCCAGACACCCTGTTTCAATTTCATTTAGACACTCATGTCATTATCTTGTCAGAAGCAAACACCTTGAGTTTTTGGATATCCAGGTGGTCCTGCCTATTTTATTGCAATTATGCAAAGTATATAAAAAGGAAAGAACATTTCATGTGTTTGTCTAGGCATATTTTGTGCATACATACCTGACATTTTACAAACCCAAAGAAATATCTTCTCAAAGCTGAACTTCTGGTCCTCTGAAGAATACTCACCTATGGTGGAGCATTTCAGATGAAGGTTTAAATGCTCCACTTATTTTGCTGTCAAAATATATCACTGTAAGACTGTCTATTGTTAATGAAAATTATGAACTTCTAACCAAATGGTTCTAAACTTAGGGATATGGATTAGCTGAGCATATTATCTTCTGGGCTGATATTATTGCAGTTTTAGCGATGCAATCTCTCATGTACATATACGTACACTTTTATTGCTAATATTTTATCTTAGTAATCACTAACATCTTTGGTTCATAAACTTCTGCATTGCTGGGAAAAAGGAGAGCATAAATATTTTGGGGTTTCAGCTCTCTGTAATGATTCATGAACCTAAATGTATCACTTTGTGTTATTACCATGTGCAATATATAGTGTAATTTTCATGCACGCTGAGTTCTCCTTGTTTTATTAGACACTGGCAATGTATGAACAGGAGCTCCATCAGATCACAGGAAGACAGATGGTAGATGTGCCTGTTTCCAGTCTCTGAGATCTGATACAGAGATTATAGGTGATGATTGATAAAGTAATTGAAGTCAATGTCAATGATAAGCAAAAAGGACACTTAAAGCTTCTTATGGTCAGAAGCTGCTAGGACTGGATGAGTTGCCCACACCACACAGATAAGTGCCTAGTGCCATTTCTTATACTGTATGATATCCTATCAGGTATAAAGTGAAAGAATTAAAACAAAAGACTCAAAACCATAGTTTCATGTAGATTAATTTCACCTCAGAAGGCAGTGCCTTAAGTCTCCAGTCCAATTAGCAAGATATATCAGGGAAGTTAAGGTGATTAAGGAAAAGGTAAGGTGTACAAACATTAATACATTCCTTAGACACAAAATGTATGTAAAAACATCTATTCATATGGATCAAAACGGTGAGGTTTCGTAGCACATTCATTTACAGTATCACAGTATCACAGTGTGACCAAGGTTGGAAGAGACCTCGAAGATCATCGAGTCCAACCTGTCACCACAGACCTCACGACTAGACCATGGCACCAAGTGCCACATCCAGTCCCCTCTTGAACACCTCCAGGGATGGCGACTCCACCACCTCCCCGGGCAGCCCATTCCAATGGCGAATAACTCTCTTGGTGACGAACTTTCTCCTCACTTCAAGCCTAAACTTCCCCTGTTGCAGCTTGAGACTGTGTCCCCTTGTTCTGGTGCAGGTTGCTAGGGAGAAGAGGCCAACCCCTTCCTGGCTACAACCACCTTTCAGGTAGTTGTAGAGAGCAATGAGGTCTCCCCTGAGCCTCCTCTTCTCCAGGCTAAACAACCCCAGCTCTCTCAGCCTCTCCTCAGAGGGCTTGTGCTCAAGGCCTCTCATCAGTCTTGTTGCCCTTCTCTGGACATGTTCAAGTGTCTCAATGTCCTTCTTAAATTGAGGGGCCCAGAACTGGACACAGGACTCAAGGTGTGGCCTAACCAAAGCAGAGTACAGGGGCACAATGACCTCCCTGCTCCTGCTGGCCACACTATTCCTAATGCCGGCCAGGATGCCATTGGCCTTCTTGGCCACCTGGGCACACAGCTGGCTCATGTTCAGGCAGCTGTCAATCAGCACCCCCAGGCCCCTCTCTGTTTGGCCGCTTTCCAGCCACTCCGACCCCTGCCTGTAGCTCTGCATGGGGTTGTTGTGGCCAAAGTGCAGCACCCGGCACTTGGACTTGTTGAATTCCATCCCATTGGACTCCGCCCATCTGTCCAGTCGATCAAGGTCCCTCTGCAAAAATGCAAGTTCAGCTGCCCAAGTGTGCACACATAGTGCTATTTCTCTTTTCTGTTTCTCTTTGTTACACTTTTGTTTAGGCTGCTAGGAAAAGGGAATGTTCAGGGAGTGGATTATCCTTAATTTGTTCTAGGATGACTGTAACTTACAGTCATTCTGAACCCTACACGGAAGCATGCTGCTTCCATAAAACTGCTGTTTTCTTTTTCAAGGAGACTCTGCCTCACACTGCTGCTTGTTAATTTTTCCAGACAAACCTGCTATGCTTCATATGAACAGTTTGCTATTGGTTGTGGCAAATCCTGAAATCTTGGAAATGTCCTCATTGCAGTACCGCAGACGGAACTCTGCTTTCATTATTACAATATTGAGTTGCTGCACCTACATGCATCGTTGCAAAGGTATACTGGGAAAGCACAGGATGAAAGAGAGGTACATGGTTTCAGTGCTCATACCAGGTGTGGGATAAAGACTGTGGTCTGAGAGAGTCTTCTCAGTTCCATGAAGGGTAAAACATTGTTTTAAAAAAAAAATTCATGCAATTTCTCTTTGTGCAATTTTGGAGACTCTCTTGATGGAAGTAGTGTCAAACCTGGCACACTGAAATTTTAATTTCAAGAAAACTTAGCAACTATTGAAGGAAAAAACCAATAGTCTAACAATGACCCATTGAAATTTTTCATTATCTTCCCTGTGAAGTGCACCAAAGAATAAGCTGGTCACATTCCTTTTAACCTTGCCTGAAATTATATGCTTCTAATCAGAAAGTTTACAGGTTCGTAAAGAGGATAAAGATGTTCCATTAATATGCAAGATCCTTCCAAGTTAGTTCATATATATACATAGTTCATATATATACATAGTTCAACAACAACGTTGGTGAGGGGTTTGGAGCACAAGCCTTATGAGGAGAGGCTGAGGGGGCTGGGATTGCTTAGCCTGGAGAGGAGGAGACTGAGGGGTGACCTTATTGCTCTCTACAACTACCTAAAGGGAGGTTGTAGACAGGTGGAGGTTGGTCTCTTCTCCCAGGCAGCCAGTACCAGAACAAGAGGACACAGTCTCAGGCTGCACCAGGGGAGGTTTAGGCTGGATGTTAGGAAGAAGTTCTATACAGAGAGAGTGATTCCCCATTGGAATGTGCTGCCCGTGGAGGTGGTGGAATCACCTTCATTGGAGGTGTTCAGGAGGAGACTTGATGGGGTGCTTGGTGGATGGTTTAGTTGTTCAGATGGGTTGGATTGGTTGATAGGCTGGATGCAATGATCTCGAAGGTCTCTTCCAACCTGGTTTATTCTATTGTATTGTATTCTATATTCAGTTTGCATTCATTCCCTCTATCTGAAATGCAAACCAGAATCCAAACCTTTAACATTTAGTTTACTGTGCTTACACACAGTAACTTTTTCATACTTCCTGAGCACTGCTTGGTATCTGACAGTCACGATCATGCATTGACATGATACATCTTGTCAAAGATCCACTTATAAGCACCATACTATATGCTGACATTATACATTTGAATAACTAAAAAAAAAAAAAAAGGTTTGATATGATGTAGCACTTCAAATGAAAGGCTCAATATTATGCTTTGACAGTGTACATCATAGCAGCTTTGAAGAAAAGAAGCCATTATGACAGATCTCGGCAATGCATAGCATGGAGTCATTAACAAAGACTTTTTTATATGATCTATCTTAACAGCTCAATATCTAGACTCAAATTAGAGGTCCATACGTTAAACAGCTCAAGGACCTCGACTACAACACACGTTGTATTGCTCTGAGAGAGGTGTATTGCACACATGTGAACTCGGTTTGCTTTGCCTTGCTGAGAAGGGAGGAGAGAGAGCTTGCATTCCTTTCTGCTGCATTTTCCTTCTTCCCCCAAATCACGTAATTCTTCCTGAGGGATGGTTCTGGGCAGAGCACTGCAAGAGTAATTCACTTTCCTAAGAAGAATTGTAATTAGAGCTCCCACAATAGTTAAGCAGCTGGTGTTCTCTTACTGCTGCTTCGTCAACTGTTCATAATTGCTTCATTGTTCCCTAGTGCTCCCTTCCAGCTGATGGCTTCTTCCACCTGTTGTCTCTCATTTTACACCTCGAATGTGAGCTCTTCTGCACAAGTTGTATTTAAACAAGGCATTCTGTGCTAGCTCCCAGGCAATCACATAATACAAACTCTCTTTACAAATTATAATAATAACAGACCAAGATGAAACTTTTTGAAATAGACTGTTTTATTTTCAAGTAGCTCACTTTAAAAGACAGCTGAGTTCATGTTGCAGCCCAGAGGCAACTGTGAAGCTTGCAGTTAGCCCATTCTGCCTTTAGCTATGAATCTAGAATTCAGTCATGAAATGGAAGGCTAAGTTCAAAAGTTGGCTGAAAGAGATTTAGAGTGGGAAACAATGAAACAGTCTACGCTTGATTTCTTCTGTTCTCTGCAAAACAGCACTTTTTGTATGCTTAGAGAAAGACAGTGAAGAAAACTCACATCATCCATTTATCTTCCTTTCTATAATAAGGATATCATACCGAATTTTGGTCGGTCAAAAAGGGGACAAGACAAAAATATGTGTTTCAAAATAAAATGTGTGGATATTATGCCTGTACATCCACCTCTGCTAGCTCTATAACCAGCTGTTGTAAACAGCTAATCTCCAAGTGCCAGAATATGGGCTAGAATGGACATTTTTAAGATCAACAGAAATAATAAAAATGGAACCATTTCTGTGGCAGTAAAGAAAGAATTTTTGCTATGTCCGTTATGAAACAATGCTATAAATTTTAACAAAATAGAAGCTTTTTGAAATGCTTTGTTTGTCTCTCTGTTCTGATCTTTGATTGATCATTTTAATAGCTCTGCTATGGAATTCAACAGAATGCTATCACAGAGTCACAGAATCAACCAAGGTTGGAAGAGACCTCAGAGATCATCAAGTCCAACCTGTAACCACAGACCTCCTGACTAAACCATGGCACCAAGTGCCACATCCAATCCCCTCTTGAACACCTCCAGGGATGGTGACTCTACCACCTCCCTGGGCAGCCCATTCCAACGGCTAACAACTCTCTCTGTGAAGAACTTTCTCCTCACCTCCAGCCTAAACTTCCCCTGGCACAGCTTGAGACTGTGTCCTCTTGTTCTGGTGCTGGCTGCCTGGAAGAAGAGACCATCCCCCTCCAGGCCACAACCACCTTTCAGGTAGTTGCAGACAGCAGTAAGGTCGCCCCTGAGCCTCCTCTTCTCCAGGCTGAACAATCCCAGCTCCCTCAGCCTCTCCTCATAGGGTTTGTGCTCAAGGCCTCTCACCAGCCTCAAAGGCAACACTCCTTAATTCTTACTCATCTCTACAACCAATACAAGTAACTGACTGTTGTTGGCTCTCTCTGCTCCCCCCAAGCACAAGGTGGGGTGTCAGCAACATGGGCACACATCATTGAAGCTTTATGGAAAATATTTTTTGCAGATTTTGCAAAGTCTTTTTATATAAGATTCTGCTTAATTTCATCTAATGTGTGGCAATTACTGCAACATTTGTATCTTAAAAATGGATGCTTAAAAGATATCTTTTCTAATCAATATTTAAAATGCAAATATTGACCAAAGAGAAGTATATCCTACCCATATGAGAAGATTAATAATTTTTTTTTAAAGCATAGGGATATTACCTAAAAAATACACCTCCACAATTTCCTTCTTGTGCCTAGAAATTACTGTAGCGTTATATTAGTGCAGAGACTTGACAGTTCTAAGTAGGGATCCTAAGGCCATGTTAAAAGTACCTTTAAAAAATAAAATCATTTCAGATGGTTCTTCTGTGGTCTGTGACAAATAACAGTTGCCTAAAAGCACATGAGCTGATTACATATCAATGACACAAATGAATGTCTCTTGTCATTTTTTGTTGGCTTAAAGACAGTGTAATGCAAAAGCAAACTATTCAGAGAGGTTTTCCAGTGATATTAATCAGATCCTATTTAGCCAGCAGTGACCTATGAGCTCAGAATGGATAAAGGTTAGCATCTTTAGTTATTCAAATCTGATTTTAATTCAGTAGCAAAGCCATTTTGAGTCATTTTCATAAATTGTGTTGTGTATCAAAAAATGACAATTTTTGAAATCATTCAGTTCAGAGCAAGTATCTCCACATTTTCTGTTGTATGTATTCATCCTACTATACCTGATGAACAAGCCTGATGCCATAGGTCAGTGGGCAAAAGATTTGTTTAAAATTTGGAAACCTCTGCCCTAGAAACAGCAAATGAATTTTTGAATCTATTTCTACACTTCTGCAATTTTTACAATTGCACTGCTGGCTGCTTTGTAGACAACATCCTTTTCACTCAGATTTTACCCTAAGATACTTCAAAGATCTATTTTTCTTTTCCTGATAAGGGAAAACAAATGGGGAAACACAGCAATTTCTTGTTTGACAGACAATCCTATTTAACACCCTTTGAGCCCATTTGCTGTTCACCTCTAGTGCTGTCCATAGAGGAATCTGAGAATTAACATGGTGTTTTGATCTGCATAAAGCTCTTAATTATCCTTTCTAAGCTCATGATATGCTTTCCCACCTGTGGGGAAAATAACCCATACTGAAAAGAGATGTTTCTTTGGCCTGATGTTAATAAACACTTTGTAGTTTTACTTCTGTTTGACTTGCAGAAGTTAGTATAACTCTATGTGTTAAAAGATTGTATTGGTAGTCCCAAAATCTGGGGTGGGCATGTCTTCAACTTAGTCACACTTAGTTTGATCATTGTAGCTTCAGGAGCTGTCTGTCAAGGGTACATTTCAATTGCATCCCACTGCTTCCTCACTGCATTTGAACTTCATGAGGTATTTTACTGGTGACTAAACAAGAGTATTTTAAACTCAGGCACCTACAAAAATGCTGAGTTCTAATTTTTAAAAAATTGTAAACATTTATGACTATCTCAGCAAAGGAAATCAGACTGATTGTACTGTGTCTACACTGGTGCACCTAGCAATTTCTCTGAATGCCATTAATGGCAGAAATCTCACATTTTCTGAGTCAAACCCCAGCTCTTTCTGGTATTGCCATTTCCTGTATTTTCCTTTCCATGGATAGGAAAGCCAGAAGATATCCTGCAGAGTGTCTTCAAGCCTTTTCCTCAGGGAGTGGAGACACTAAAGCTTAGGTTACTTAGGATGCAGTATTAAGGAGCAGGGAGGTCATTCTGCCCCTGCACACTGCGCTGGTTAGGCCGCACCTTGAGTACTGTGTCCAATTCTGGGCCCCTCAGTTTAGGAAGGATGTTCTCTTGCTGGAACGTGTCCAGAGAAGGGCAACAAGGTTGGTGAGGGGTTTGGAACACAAGCCCTATGAAGAGAGGCTGAGGGAGCTGGGGTTGCTTAGCCTGGAGAAGAGGAGACTGAGGGGCGACCTTCTTGCTCTCTACAACTACCTGAAGGGAGGTTGTATCCAGGCAGAGGTTGGTCTCTTCTCCCAGGCAGTCAGCACCAGAACAAGAGGACACAGTCTCAAGCTGCACCAGGGCAGGTTTAGACTGGACATTAGGAGGAAGTTCTATACAGCGAGAGTGATTCCCCATTGGAATGGGCTGCCTGTGGAGGTGGTGGAGTCACCATCATTGGAGGTGTTCAGGAGGAGACTTGATGGGGTGCTTGGTGACATGATCTAGTTGTTTGATGGGTTGGACGCAATGATCTTGAAGGTCTCTTCCAACCTGGTTTATTGTATTGTATTGTATTGTATTGCATTGTATTGTATTGTATTGTATTGTATTGTATTGTATTGTATTGTAAGTCCAAGTGCAAATCCAAACACCACATCCTTGATCATTCACAGATCTTCCTTGTTAGCTTCCTTCTTTGAGGCCTAACTTAAAGCCAAACAGAACTATCCCTAAGTGGAGGAGATACAAATTAGTTCATGTCATTCGGCCTTGAAGTGCAGCCACATGTTTCTTTTCCATAACAGCACAGACGTAGCTGCAGAGTACAATAGCACTGATACATACCTTTTTTTCCCTGTACTGTCCTCAAAAATTTTCAATGCAATCACATTGTATTATGATTTTGCATTATTTTGTGCAAATTAGCCACAATTGTTTGGGTCATAGTTTGTTTGTTTTCAGGAGGAGCCAATAGCACTAAGCAAACATTTTTTCCTTATCTCAGTCTAAATCCAAGTGTGCATTTTCAGAGTAGCTCACGCAGTTCATTGCAGTTATAGAATTTCAGCATTACAAGTTCAAACCACAGAGGTGCAAGTGAAAACCCCAAACTTTTAAAATGGGTTACAATAATAGAATAGTGACATGTTGTTCACATGAGTGTGTGCATCAATTCTATTTGTGATAGCTACAACAAAAAAAATGACAGAAAAGCAGTTGCAAATACAAAATCTGATTTATGAGCCAATAAGTATTACAGAAGTATATTCCAAGGAATAGTATTAGAATTCAGTCTGTCACACAAATGCTAATTTAAGAAGCTCGTGTTCACAATGAAATTACAAAACTGGAATTCAGTGTGTAGCGAGAAAAACATCTGACTTTTTGTCTGCTATTTTTTCAGTGAATTCCATCCCTCTTCATGTTGTCTTGCAGATGCTGAGGATAATGAGGCTCAGCCCTGGTGAGACCCCACCTGGAGTACTGTATCCAGTTCTGGAGCCCCTATTACAGGAGGGATACGGAGGTACTGGAAGGTGTCCAGAGAAGGGCCACGAGGATGATCAGAGGGCTGGAGCACCTCTCCTATGAGGACAGACTGAAGGAGTTGGGGCTGTTCAGTCTGGAGAAGAGAAGGCTCTGAGGTGACCTCATTGTGGCCTTCCAGTATCTGAAGGGGGCCTACAGGAAGGCTGGGGAGGGACTTCTCAGGATCTCAGGTAGTGATAGGACTAGGGGGAATGGAATGAAGCTGGAGGTGGGGAGATTCAGGCTGGACGTGAGGAGGAAGCTCTTCACCATGAGAGTGGTGAAGCCCTGGAATGGGTTGCCCAGGGAGGTGGTTGAGGCCCCATCCCTGGAGGTGTTTAAGACCAGGCTGGATGAGGCTCTGGCCAGCCTGATCTAGTGTGGGGTGTCCCTGCCCATGGCAGGGGGGTTGGAACTAGATGATCCTTGTGGTCCCTTCCAACCCTGACTGATACTATGATACTATGATACCATGATACTAAGAAGCCTGGAAGAAACAGAAAGGTCTAAATATTCAGAACTTTTATTTTTAATAAAAAGAAAAAATCATATTCAACTTGAAAGAGTTTACAGCTCTTGTAGTAAGTACTGGCAGGTCCTCAGAGGTTCATTTGGATCCATGAACACTCAGGGCTGATGAAAATTTGAGAATGGGATTGTAAAACCAAGAACTAAAAACCATTCAATTTGTGGGCAGTTCCAATTAGCAAAGCACATTTTGGCAGAATAGGATAGGATAGGATACGACGGAATTAACCAGGTTGGAAGAGACCTTTGAGATCGAGTCCAACCTGTCATCCAACACTATCTAATCAACTGAACCATGGCACCAAGCACCCCATAAAGCCTCTTTCAAAATGCCTCTAGTAATGGTGACTCCACCACCTCCCTGGGCAGCCCACTCCAATGGCCAATAACTTTTTCTATGAAGAGATTCTTCCTAACATCCAGCCTAAACCTCCCCTGGCGCAGCTTGAGACTGTGTCCTGAAATTGTAACTGAAGGAGTTCTATTCCCTCCTTCTAGATTTGTTTGCTCATACTCTTAAGTTTAAAAAATAGATGAAAGTGTATTGCTAAACTAACATTACTCAGGCAGAAAATGGTGCACCTTTGTATTTTAATAGGGTAAAGAGTCATCTTGCCCATTAACACAAAGAATCCGTGGGGAAAATCACACCACCTGAATTGAGGAAGATTGGTGAGGATCCAGAATTAAGAACAGCCATCCTCACACCGTGTCCAACTGAAGGTGTGAACTGTCATGTAGAATTGCCTGTGTGTCCACAACGACCCTCAAGTAGCCTAGGCTGATAAAATCTACTGCTTCTCTATGTTCCTGAGGCTCATTTGAAGAAATGTGGCCTTGTGTGTCCATCACAGCACATGTGATACTGTAGTGTAGACTGTGATGAATAGAAAACAGTTTTTCTCTCCCAAAATATACAGGACTTTGAAGTCAAGCTTGTGCAATGGGCTTTGCAGGGTGGGGAAGGTGGTGGAGCTGACCTCTGCCATTGTAAAGGGAGCAGAAGAGAGACAAGTAGAAAAAGAGATTGGCAGAGAAGAGAATGCAGGTTTAATTAGACCTATGAAGGGATGTGAAATAATCACAAATATGACTTCTTGACTAGAGCAGGATGAAATATTTCCAGCAAATAATTAATTTGATGAGTTAAGTCCCACTTAATAATCAATAATCGCACACACAGAGTTTGGCTGCTGTTTGACATTTGGCTACACAACCATATGTCATTATATGGATTGGAAAAAACAACACTGCTTTAACTGTGCTTGTAACTCATCACTGTTTGCCTTTTGTGCTGTGTGTTTTGAGAATCAAATTTTTGTGATATTATTTTTACTTTTTTATGAGATGACAAAGGCTTTTTGAGAGGCTTGCTGATAGTGCAGTGACTGCTTCCAGTGGAGCCCTCATGTGAATGCACTGACAGGATAACTTCATCCATCTCCAATTTTTTTTTCAGGTTCTCAAAAGAGCATGATATTGCTTAGGTTTCCTCACAGGAAACACAAAAGCTGTGACTATTAGTGAAAATGTGTAGGTTTAATCTGTTTTTTCCTCACTTTTGTCTAGGTTATCTTTATGCAGTCATGTGGTGTCTTCATTCTAATACCTTCTTGTTTGATTGTAGTATTTCCTTCTAGCACAGTATCCTGCTTCGTATGCTGTGCCTGATTCCAAAATGTTGCATTTAGATACTCTGTGATTCTCTGCAATCCACTTCCCTTTGTCTTCAAATAAAAATGTCAGATCTGCAAGAATAGCTGAGTCTTGTGCTCCCAGGACTATCTAAGTACAGTAATTCTTTAAAAAAATTAAATATATATATATATATATAAAAAAATTATTTCTGTTTGGGTTTATAGCCCTTTTCATATGTAAAGATAGAAGAATTATTGTTTTCGTTAGCAGCAGTTTCTTTCTGAGCTCTTGTTCTTTTATTGCCTTAATTAATAGCCTTGAAATATGCTCCACTGCAGGCAGCCAGCATGCAGATTATACATTTTTATATCCAAGGCATGAACCCTCTATTTTCTTTTAAAGAGCACTGTTATTTGAGCCAAGGTGAATCACTAGCTTTTATCTGCATCTCTTGACTGCTGCTTAAGAGGATTAGTGGCACTGGGTAGCTCTGGGAGGACAGCTAAGAGTAGCAGAATCAATTGCAACTCATAGCCAGAAATCAATGAAATGTGTCTCAGTAAATCTGACTGATCCATGGGTCACTACTGAGTACATTATCCTGGCCTTACTCTGTTACAAGATTAGACACAGAAACAATCATAAGTGAGAATCTTTCTGCTCTTTTAAAACACTCTTTACACTCCTGTTGCTGTTCTGTGGTAAAGAAACTCCAGGGAGAGACACATGCAAGTGAGTAAGGCTGTAACCTTTAAGTCCTCCGCCAAGAGAGAAAGAAAACCCATCATTTTAGCTCTGTCCGCAAAGTCTAATAAAGTTTGCAAATTTAGGTGTGGCTTAATCTGAACAGGCAAACCTCTGGACAATGTAAATCAGTGAAATCTTCACTAAATTTACACAGTTTACTGCCACTTGAGATCTCCCCACAGTGTTGCTGAGGTGCTGTTTGTAGCAGCTGATGTACCGTATGAGATTTTAGCTATGTTGCCAGTAACCACAGACGCTGAATACCCTTTAGAAAGCTAAGTGAAGGGGGAAAATATTATTCTTATAAATAAATCTAATTTGTTGTGTAGTTTTTATGGCAAGGCTGCATGCAGTTGATAATTTCCTTTAAGTGGAGGGGTGCAGAGCAAAACTCATGCTTGCTGTGCAGTTCAGTCAAACCTGCACCAAAAGGACAGTGTCTCCAATGAAAGGTGAACATGCTACGAGTCCTTCTGATTTTGCATTCTGTGAAGGTGCAAGCAGCTACTTTGGCCACACAACAGTGCAGCAATTGCTGCAACACAGCCCAGCTGAGTGGCCTCCTAAGCCACAAAAATGTGGTGGGCAAAGGTGAGGCAAAACCAGGAAAAAGGTAAAAAGGAAATACTGGGTCATAAAAAGGTGTGGGCTATTGCCTTGATGAAAACTCTGCTGGAAGGCATGCAGAATTAGTTGGGTTGTGCAGCTAGTGTCAAATGACAAGGAGGTTTTGTGAAGATCTTCTGTGCTCTTTTGACAAGAAAAGTTGCTTCTGCAGGATATGCACACTTGTCTGAGGGAAATTTGGGTTTTTGGGGGGAATTGAGCACCCAGAAGCACGACTGTAGTCAATGACAGCAGACAACACAGCGTTAATGTGGCTGTTCTGCTGAGTAACTAAATGTGTGTATGTATACATATACGTATAGGATACAGTGTTCACGGAATGTCTGAGTTCATAAATAAGAGTAAAGGACTTTTTTTCCCTTGGCATTTGTTAAATCCCCCTCCCCCAATATTGCCAGCACTGCTCAGCAAACACTTTAGTCTAACGAATGTAAATGACATTTTTTTTGGTTAAAAATAACAAAGAAAAGAAAAAGAAAAAAAGAAAAATTTTGTTACTTGATATATAAAAATAAAAATAGCTATTATCTTTAGAATGAGAGTACAATGTGGAGTTTATTAAATGAAGAAATACAACATTACTTTTACACACCATCTATTCATTTCCATAGTTAAGGATTAGCGCACACATTGTAATAAGAAGCTCTCAATATGGAATCAGAGATTGCCAGCATGGGTGCAATAAACTTTTCAGAATGGTTGGTAAGATTATACTAATTAGGTATAATCTAATTTGAACAATTTTTGTCTTCTCAAAAAGTAATGCGATGTCACTCTATAGGAAGAGTCACTACCCAGGCTCCAGGGATGTACTAAAAAAAACCACACACGTTATCTGCAATATTAAAAATTATGGTTGATCCATGAGACAGTCTTAGATCTACCCTTCTCCTCTCAAAAGATCCACCATATAGACTGTTAAGCCCCCATAATTATCTCCCCTACTTGTGACAAGCATAGGCTAATCAGTCTCTGAGGGAGTTTTCCTGCAGATCATTGAGAAGCGTGCGTATGCTTCACATTGCTTATCAAGCTATTTTGTACGCAGAATCACATAAGAGCTGACAAAAGTTCATTATCCTCATCTGAACTAGAATGAGGCCAAATTAAGGAAAAGGAGAGAAGATTTTATTTTCTTCTTCTTCCTCTTTTTTCTTTCTTTTTTTTTTTTTTAATAGAGAAACAAACAAAAAAATATATCCAGCTTGCACTGCAACAAAGAAGATCTCAGCTAAGAAAAAAGCAAGCTAGGTTCTAGCTGACTTTAATCCCATATTAAAAGATTAGAAAAAACATCTGAAGAAATCAGAGATAGTCTAATTGAGGTTCTCGCCTTTAATCCTGTGAGTAGACTCCCCCTTGGATACCAAGATCTGTCAGTGTATAGTCTTGGGAATTCTCTAAGGAAAAATAAACCACAAGAAATGGACATACAACATGTTCTCTCACATTTAAAAAGAGAGAAAGAAAGCAAAACAATCTCAGAGATGGAAGTATCAAAACATATTCTTTCCTTAAAAAAGGGATTTAAAAAAGAGGTGTAACATAAGATGAAAACAAAGCAAATGAGAACCACAGTTATTTTGGAAGTTGTTTGATAATACCTGGAAATGTAACCCAAAAGCAAATTAACTGGCTTCTTCTTGCTTTCCTCATTCAGATCAAAATGCCATTTGTATTATTATCTTCACTTTTTTACTTATATCTCCAACCAGCTACCTGCAGTATAAGTGTATTAATATGAATCTAGGAATTAGTCATTTGCAATGTCCTTTAAAATAGAGTAACCCATGCACAGAGGAAAACCATACAGTAGATGCACATTTTTCATTTCTATTTTTCTGACAAATGAGGGCAAAAGAATGCATAGAAAGAGTGAGTCATACAAATTCACTGTAACTTTAAGCTACATTTCCAATACTGAAAAGTACTAAAAGGAAGACACACTTCATATCAGTGAAAAACAAAACCAATAAAATTAAACTGGAATTCTGCTGTCTAATAAAGAAGCACCAGTTTGAAAATGAGTGACCAATATGTCAGTCTCCCTATTTGATAGTTATGATGGTACTTATAGACTAGAATTTAAATTCAAGCACTTGTATATCATGTTCCCGTTTAACTTTCCATTGTTTTAAAAACTATTCTCCCTTGATTTTTTTTTTTGCCTCCATATTTGATGAACCATTTTCCCAGCAACAGGGTTAAACACAATTTTCTAATGACTGTTACATAGTGGACACATGGAGATGCATTTTATTGACCAACAATTATTCAGTATTTTAGTAAAGAGAAAACTAAGAAACTGGTCACACTTAATGGTAGTGTGCTAACCTGACCAAAGCTGAAAGAACAATTCGTTAGAATTATGTTTTAACTTTACATGAAAGTAAAGAGAAGAGAAGTAGAGTTAAACATGGTGAAAAAAATTGCATTAAAAAACCCTCAGAAAGTATTTCAGTATGAAAAATCAAGGTAACGTTACAAGTAGATACAATAAACATAAAAAAGGTTCATAACTGTTATTTTTATTGCTTGGAAAATTGCTGTGATTCATGTTACTAAATTATGTAAAGATATATAGATAATGGAAATATGAACTGTATAAAAATAAACATGGTTATCTTCCATTTAACATACTCTATATTGATCTACAGCAGGGCTAAATCACTGCGTGTTCAGAAAGTTTACTTTTATTTCCCCTATAAATACATGAAAGACATGAGAATGTCATTCTGAACATTTTCATACACAATTTAATATTTTATTAACAATGTTTAAGAAGAAGATTAACATGTTTCTGTATTCTTGTTGTAAGGTGATGCAAAATGTAAGAACAAAAGTTCCTACTGCTTGGTATAAAGACTGGGAACATGTTAAAATAGTTTAATGCTCTTAATATTTCAAAATTCATGACAATGGTGAAGGCACAAAACCTCTGAAAGTGCCTGGCTGGCATTGGCAGACTTGGCCAGTTTAGCTACCTTTGTGTGAGAAGTATAAGAAATTACATTGCAAATGTAGTGGTTTGAGCCTTAACTGGGACTTAAGAGCTCAGATGGGGCAAGGCTGAGAATCCTTCCCTCACTCCCCCTCCTCTTTCCCGATAGAGAAGAAAGGAAAGGGAAGGAAAAAATCCACCAAGAAATAATTTGGATTTGGCTTGGAAGTAGAGAGGTAAAGAATTTTCTTTAAACAGTGTATGTGTGTAAATATATATATAGAGAGAGAGATAGAGATAGAGAGAGAGATAACAATAACAAGTAGGGTTCACAAGGGTAAGGAACAAGGATGAATGGAAACAAAAATATGAAATACAAAACCAGTCCTTTGCAAAGGTGTGGATGTAGCAGGAGGGACCACGTGGCAGAGAAGCAAAGAGCCACTGGCAGTCCTCATCCAGGGAGGCTAAGAGAGCTAATGACTGCAGTGTCCTCCTTTTTATAGGCTTGCTGGACAGAGAGGGGGAGTGGAACAGACTAACCCAGTTTCCCTGGGGGAAAACACCCTCCAGGGAGTGCAAAGCTCTCAGAAGCCCTCCCCCAGTGCTTTCAGGATGGGCATAACCCATCACAGCAAAACAGGAAAACAGAGCCCAAACCCCAGGTCTTGCAGAAACTCGCAGATAGGCTGACCACCTTAAATTGAACAAGAATGGAAGTTAGAGAACATGAATTGAATCCAACAGTAGTTGGGTTTCTCACCACTTTGAGAGACCAGGACCTCAAAATTTGTTGTTGTTGTTTGTTTGTTTGTTTTTTTTTCACTCATAATAAACAATGCCCCAAGACAAGTACATACATTAGGCATTTTGTATAAAGTTAGTTGTTCACTATACATAAAAATGACTCCTTAGTTTTCATGAGGCTCAGATGCACACTGACCAGGGCATAATTTTTTTATTGTATAGACTTCTTGGAAGTTATCAACAATAGAAACAGATTGGGAATAAGCCCTTTTTCATCTTGTGGTAGTGATAACTTTGATGGGAAATAAGCCCATGCAGGACTGCTTTAACTCTGCAAGGGGACTGGGAAGGAGCATTGTGTCTTGATGACTGAAGCAGATAATATTCATTTTATTGCAATTTATTCTTGCAAGTTGTGTAAAAACCACCTAGGGCTTCCCTATTTTCTTGAACATATCACTTAAATAATCTACACACTGCAAATTTTATTTGAAGCACTTGGTCATTTCATTTGTTACAATTTGATCAAAGTTTTGCATGATACAGAGAGATCAAGAAATAAGCATGTGTAATCTTATTACAGCATGTATATCCAGAAATATTTTTGCATTGCCACGAGTAAATTTTGGGAAAAGTTTCTTCCAGGTATGTGCAGAAAACCAACATACTTATAATGAACCCCGATTTCCTTTGGAAAATCTGATAGCCTATTAGAACTGCTTGCTCCAATATGATCTATTATCTGAAATCCTTCCTGCAATGATACTTAAGACCAGTGGCTTCAAATTAATATAAGGCAGTTGGGATGAAAACCCTCTGTGCATAGCATAATTCTAGTAAATGACAAAATAATTAAATAACACATGCAACAGACTCCAAAGGCAGATGTTTATGGTAATGTAACACACAGGAATATTGGATGTATGTGAAGAGGAGAAAAGAGCAGCTTCTGCTCTAAGATGCCTGCAGTTATTGCTTCTATTGAAAAGTCATCTATCAAGGTGCATAATTTAATCTATGTGTGGTAGAAGCATGACTCCTAGGAAAGTGGCTGGCACTGTGACCATTCATTGATGATGTTAGAGAAAAAAGATCATCCATTCTGTTAAAATGAGTACTCCAATTTTGCCTTTGCCTAGGCACTGGTCCATTGATTAGGAGGCATTACAGCTATTTTACTGAAAAACCATTACTGCAAGATTGCATTTGGCATTTCAGATCATAGAAGAGAATCATAAAATCCTAGAATCACTTACTTTGGAAAAGACCTTTAAGATCATTAAGTTCAATCACTAGCCTAGCATTGCCAAGTCTCCCACTAAACCAGATCATTAAGCACTGCATCTACATGCAGGGGTTTGGAGCACAAGCCCTGTGAGGAGAGGCTGAAGGAGCTGGGGTTGCTTAGCCTGGAGAAGAGAAGGCTCAGGGGAGACCTCATTGCTGTCTACAACTACCTGAAGAGAGGTTGTAGCCAGGTGTGGGTTGGTCTCTTCTCTCAGGCACCCAGCACCAGAACAAGAGGACACAGTCTCAAGCTGCACCAGGGGAGGATTGGACTGGAGGTTAGGAAGAAGTTCTTCACAGAAAGAGTGAATTGGAGAGCCATTGGAATGGACTGCCCAGGGAGGTGGTGGAGTCACCGTCACTGGAGGTGTTTAGGAAGAGACTGGATGGGGTGCTTGGTGCCATGGTTTAGTTGATTAGATAGCATTGGATGATAGGTTGGAGGTCTTTTCCAACCTGATTAATTCTATCTTTCTCTCTCTTTCTCTTTCTCTTTCTCTTTCTCTTTCTCTTTCTCTTTCTCTTTCTCTTTCTCTTTCTCTTTCTCTTTCTCTTTCTCTTTCTCTTTCTCTTTCTCTTTCTCTTTTCTCTTTCTCTCTCTCTCTCTCTCTCTCTCTCTCTCTCTCTCTCTCTCTCTCTTTCTCTTTCTCTTTCTCTTTCTCTTTCTCTTTCTTTCTCTTTCTCTTTCTCTTTCTCTTTCTCTTTCTCTTTCTCTTTCTCTTTCTCTTTCTCTTTCTCTTTCTCTTTCTCTTTCTTTCTCTTTCTCTTTCTTTCTCTTTCTCTTTCTCTTTTTTTTTCTATTTCTATTTCTACATATCTTTCAAAAACTCAAATGGTGACTCATGAGGATGTTTGTTAATTTTAGCATGACTTTTGAGAGTGAAGCATGCTTGACTTAAGTACTTCATGGGTGATGTACCAGGTTAAGGATTTTTAGAAACTTATGTTTCTGTAGCACGTTAAATTTTGCTTGAAGGTTGCTTTTGGCATAAACTGCATTTTGTTACGTGGCTCTGAATCACAAATACAGTAATAAGAACTTGAGAACAAAACTGATAGCTCATCTTCCATCAACCTATATGTGCATTAGACTTTATATTTGCACATATACATGTGGGCACAGTTATGTGTACTCATGAGTGCCTACTTTATGTTACTTTTTAAAATACTGGCTTGATACATCAGAGCAATTCTTGAATATAGTAAATTCTCCCACATAAAGAGTCTAATAAGTTGAAAATTCTTATATTTTAAGCACACCCCCACTTCCATTTTCCTTTGTCTCTTAATTATTCAGACTCACAGGCCTTTACTCGTGTCAAGGACACATGTAGCCAGTAAAAGAATGCATGCATTTAAGGAGAGGAAATTCAGCTCAGCCAGCTCACTGTTTCTCCACCAAGACTACCTAAAATTATCACTACTTGTTCTAAATAGCTTTCTGTGACTGAAATTTACTCCATTCTTAACACTAATAAATTCTCAGATGAGATCTGTTTGATGTCACAGATAAGATTCCAGTCTAGTGAAAAAAAGGACATGAAAATGCTTAAAAACTGTCCCGTTTATCTGGTGAAAAGTTAACAATATTCTTTTCTTATCTCGTAAGTCTGAAAGTCAGAAAACAAATTTACCCCCTAGTGATGCGATTTCTGGAGATCTGATATACTCTTGCCATTTAGCTCAGATCCTGCTTTTTCTTTTTTCTATGTCAAGTAGTAGATAGAAGCTTATGGTGTGAAAAAAAAAATATAAAGAAAACCTCGACAGATACCTTTGTTAAATATTTTATAAAGATGTCAGTGTTATGCATCTGCCTGTTTTCCTTCGTCTCCAAATTAATAAAATTAAGCACAGAACTCTTAAAGAGATAGTTTCATATGGAGTTAAAAGAAAAAAATGGCCTTTGTCTACATGATTTTTCTGTACTTAAGATAGTAAAAGCTCTTAGCATTCAGGACAAAGTTACTTCCTTTTGAACAATTTACTCCTGGACATGAAGTGAACCCTTGACGTTGAACTTGGGTCATCAAAATATTCGTATAGTAAAGAATATTGTAAATACAACATTTGGTTTTCATTGAAAAGGGACAGATGCATTCAACTTAGATTTAATATTTATAAATGCTACAATTTTTCAATTTCTGCTCTAGAGGAGGTTCCTCCTGCAGGCAGTGGTCTCGATGACCTTCTACCTCAGCTATTTGTCTGATCTGGCTCCTCTCACTGGAACAATCGCTCGTTCATAAGTGGAACCTGAAAAATCAGCTCACACTTCTAAAAGTGTTTTCCACTGCTCTGCCTCCATTGAAAGTCCAGCTAATTCTCCATGGAATTTACAGCAAAGTACTTTAGAGCAAAGTACTGGTGTGAGAGACTGCTGAGCCAAAGAAGCAGGACACATGTTATTAGTGAAACCCCCACGGCCAAACTTCCTCTCTCAAGATATAGCAATGCACTAATACAGTTCTCCTGTGCTTACTTCTGGAGTCAACACACTTGCAGTAGGGGTAGGAATCTTTATATTGCAGTTCATAGCTAAACAAAATTCAGTACCTTTTGACTGAGAGAGGCCCAGTAAGATAATCTTCAATGTTTTCAAAAGGCTGTGTACTGAGATTAATTAATAATAAGAAAAGTCCTCTATGAGAGGGTGGACTGCTAGCAAGAATACACAGAATAGATCCCTGAATGCTGTGTGAATTAACTTTCCTAATACTTATGTTGCTCATAGTTTAGATTTTACAGGCACATGCATAGCCCCAGAAAGTGAGAGCTCAGCCGAAGGAGATCAGTGGAAATGCAGGTTTATTCTCTGAAGAAAAATCCATATTATGTTTTTGGGTGTTTTTTCTTCTTTGACTTTAGCACCTTGGTTCAGAGTTAGGAGCACTAATTCACAGGCTTCAGGATGTTCTGAAGTTTTCCGCACATACTTTCCCGAAGATGAACTTTTACCTACTGCTATGTGAATTCCTTATTCCACTGAAATGTGAAAGTGCACCCGGGAAAGGTTTAGAGAAAAAGTAAGCAAAAAGGAAAGGCTTGTTTAAAGAGAAGGGATTTGAGTTTTGCCAACACCTGACTTGACTTTTTGTACTACTAGGGTGGCCTTTCTATATTTATATGGCAATGAAACATTTAAACTACAATATATGTATGTGCCTTGCCTGATGTGTCCAATGTATTATTCGGTGCATCATCCAGGATACCTCTTTGCTGCAGCTTGCAATTTTGATATTGCTTTTATGGAAAGAAAAATCAAGAAAATAATGAGTTGTAATTTTCAAGTTCTGTTGCTGGAATAGCTTTTTGGACTAAAACAGTAGCTTCCCTATCCATTATTTATTATTTTTCTTTTTAACTTTTGTCTCCCTTGAAAGATTGTAACTGACACACCCAAAATAAAATCCCTTTGACATCCTGACCAGAATTCTGCCTTGACATTTTATTACAAGCAGTGATTTCTGTTCCCTATTGTCAGATTGTCCATTAGATATCTACTGAAGGGTTTTATGCCTTTGCTATCCCAGTTTTTAATAATTGAAATTTTATTGCTTTCATTTTAACAGAATTTTGTTCAGTCAGAGTGAGACAAATGCACATTTTAACAATCTATCAGTTTAATTGTTTAGATGATAGGTGTTCCTGTTTGGATATTATAACCATTAATAAATGTTTATGAAATAAAATGTACCATGAAACTAACAACTTACTTTCTTTTCATTCTTTACACTACTGGCATTTATCATCCTATGAAAATTCCTCTTGCAAATGTTATTTTTCAAGTATGTAAATTGGCTTGGTAACAGTAACTTGGTAACTGTGACTGCAAAATATTCCATCACCTAAATAGTAATGCAATAAAAAGAAAAGTGGTATTCATTAATGACTTTTGGTGCTCTTGGCAGGAATGGTGACTTTAATATGGTTCTGTCTGCAATGTTAAAACAATATCACAGTTTTAGGAAATCACATCAGAATTGTGCAAAACTGAAGTTTACATTCAATATTCACGGACATTGGCTAGCATGAAGTAAATACAGGTAAAAGACTCACAGAAATATTGTGCTGGCCTCTACAGTTGTTGGCACTCCTAAGAAGCTTCTTACAAGAGTTTGTGACTGATGTTTTGTATATTCTAAAAATCAGGCAGCTGTTTTCAGAAATTTTGGGAAACAAGAAGTGTATAAACAAGCTGCTGCTTCTAAAGTATCATTTATTTTTCTCTGTTCTCTTTACACACACACACACAAATATTTTTCTGTGTCAGGCAAGAGTTATCCTTTCCTGTATCATTCTCAGTTTCTTTTTCATTAGTCTTTTCCACATTTTTTTATCCTGAAAGGATAAGTTACTGTCACAAAGCTTGGTTTATTTATTCAGAGTCCCCCACTGTGCTTGCTTAGACAATGATTTTTCAGTGATCAGTGGTTGGCTTAAACTGTTCATTACTTAGAAGCAGAAGACTACAATGCGTGCCAAATGGCCTGAGAAGTTTTAAAGAAACAACTGAACAGTAAGGTCGAAAGAGAAAGTCAGCAAAAAATATTTGAACAACTTTTTCCTCATGCTTCCAGTAAAGATATCTCCCTTTCATCTCCTGAAACTGATTGTACTGAAAGAGAGATTGAATCTCAAGCCACAGTACTTAGGAAAGGGATGCACACATGACTTACTGTAAGAGTTCCTACTTTTCATTGTTCTTATGTTTGCAAGCTCCTGCTCTTCAGAGCAGCTTTTGCTCTTCTGGGTTTTTTGGGGGTTTTTTTTTGTTTCTTTCTTTCTTTTTTCCCCACTAGATCATCTTTAGTTTTCCCATCAGATTAAAGCTTTTTCATTTCACCTTGATGTCTCTGAACTCCTTAGGTCAAATTGCCTATCTTATGTCACTTCTTTCTAATATGGTTGGAGGGCAGTGACTTTCCACCTGCCCTCCAGCTTCCCATGTGCTTAGAATCTTCTTGTGTATGCACTTCCTTTCCTACTGGCTCCTTTTACTTGCAACCCTTCCCGTCTTTCTTTTCACCTCTCTTTCTTTTAGAGCCATTCTCAAAACATTTTTCATCTCAGTATGACAACTGAAAATGCGTGTACAATATCACAGATTTGAAACTGTACAGAGATATCTGAGTTGAATTGTCACCTTCCTGACACTGTGACTTGAGGTAGGAACATCTTGCCAGAAAGAGACATCTGAAATAAATGAGATGAGATGCATACAAGCAATGCTCATTTCTTTGGAATGGTATAAAAGGGAGCCTAGGGTCACTAGCTCGTCATAGCTATCTATACTGTGGGTATCAAATTCATAGAAGAATAATCTCACTGCATATATTAATATTGGAAATACTGTGCTGCTTACATAAGTAACTGAATATATGCATAATAATACTTGTTGAGTATCAGCTCTTAGCCTTAAGAGAATGCTAACACTTTTATGTTAAACATGCAAATGTAAATCAATAAAAATTAAAGTACAAAAAGGAAAAAAGTCCAGCTTTTCTCTCTCATCTGTCTACGGTGTGTTAGTGGGACCTGTAATTTCTTTTGCTCTCTTAGTTGAAAGACAGATGTGTTTAGTGGCACCTGTTATTTCTTTTGCTCTCTTAGTTGAAAGACTGATGTGACAAAAGTTAGATCTGAGGAAGTCCGATGTGAATAAGAGGTGGATTATGTCTGCATCTTCACTTTGATTCTGAAGCTAATTTTCTGAGAGGTATAATCTAACAAATAGCAGAACATTTTCAATAACCATTATTGTCTTCTGTATTACTCTTATGACTATTGCCACTGGTTTAATGTCTGGGGACATATCACAGAGGAGCTTTATTTTTTAAAAAATATTCTGCATCTTACTGAAGACCCAGGAAAAAAACAGCTTTATATAAGGAAAAAGGCATTGCTTAGGAAAGACATAATTGTACAAATGGGTAAAGCCAGTTCCTTTTCAATCAAAATTTTAATCAAAATCTCTATGAACTTCTGAGATATATCACTAAGAAAATAACTGCATTGTTTAGAAACCAGTTTACTTGTGATTTTAGGTAAAATCTTTTCATAGGACTATTATTAAACTGACCAATAAAAATAGCTCTAACTCAGTTCATTAAACTTCAAGTTCAGCAGTTTGTGCCATTAACATTACAGACTTTGCATAAAGTAAAATTATAGACTAATTTACTAATTTAGGGTTTGTAGATGCTAGAAATCTAAATCAAAGATATTGTTAAAATGATTTTTTTTAGCTAATTGAATACACTGAAATTAATTGATTGTGTATTAAATTGAGAAAACTTAGAAATAGATCTTACAATAAAACATTCAACCATCGAGTTGCAATTTACATTAGAATACATATTTCAGTGACTAACATTTGATCAATCTTAATGTGTTCAATTCCCAACTCAGTGTTTGCTCCTAGCCACTGCCTGAATGTCAGGCTTGTTGTGTTCAGCAGAGATACAACCCTTTACATCTTAAAAGTAATCTAAAAATGAGATGTGACTCTTCATTGTCTAATCTTCAGTTGTCTAAACCTCAGATGTAACTCAGATACCTAAATTAGGAATAATTTTTCTAAAAAATGCATAGAAACAATATCTCACTATAGGCTTTAAGACCATTAGTAGACTGTGAGAACTTGCCTGGAATCTAACACTGTATATGAGCTAAGTATGAACATGGAGGTGACTTTTACATAACAATGTTGGGAATGGAAAACTGATTTAATCACAGATCTTCCTAGGAAGGCCTTAACATAAAGGAGTTTGCAGGAATATCTTTCCATGCATATTTTGGGATTAGCCCAGCAAGGTCCAGACACATGCCTTTCTCTGTTTGTGACCGGTTTAGGCTGTGCCTTTAAGAAATGGACACTTTCTGAACACTCTGGCTGAATGTATTGAAAAACAAACATATGCTTGTGGTGGGGCAGGAAGGTTGTCCCGTGAGCTGGACTGTTGTCTCTCTCTAGTTAGATTTCTTATCTGGTTAGCAAGAATCATCCCTGCGTAGCAAGCTGTTGCTTCAGAGAGAGAAACGAGCCAGCTCACAGTACAGGGGGAAGAAAAAGACCTGCCTGCCCCCGACTGAAAGACTAAGCTAGAACTTACAGCTGGATTCTACCAATGAAATTGGTTTAGCATATCATTGTTTTCATTTTAATATCAAAACATTCAGCCAGAGTGTTCAGAACGTGTCCTTTTTTAAAGGCACAGCCTAAACCGGTCACAATGCTAAACTAATTTCATTGGTGGATAGGTATAATACAACTTTGAGTTTTGGGTTCAGTCTGTTTGGAGTCAGTCTGTTCTTCTCTGTCCTGTGAGCTGGTCTGTCTTCTCTCTCACTGAAGCAACCGCTGCAGAGCAGAGTGACCTTGGATTAGCAGAGCTAGCCAGATAAGAAAACTAACTCTTGCATTCGCTCTGAGCTAACAGAATTTTTCTCCTTAATTACCTTTCTTTCTCTCTCTAACCCTTTTTGGGAAAAAAGGGGAGGTAGGGAGGAGAAGGGGGATAGCGACCGGGGCGGGGCACATCCTCCTCTGGCTGTGGGTCTCCTGTATTACATACATTGCTGTATATTTCTGTATATATTGTGAATATTGTATATTTTTGTACATATTCATTGCATTCCATTTCAGCTTGTAAATATAGCTTTCATCTGCTTCTCCAGCTGAGTTAGCTGTGGAATCTTTTGTGTGTGGGGGGGGGGAACTTTCTCACCCTACCACACTGTTGCACCAGAAGCATTGCACAGATAGGAAGGTATTCACAGAGAGCAAACAGCGTGAAGCAAAGCTCTGTCTCTCAGCGCTTGGAACATCCAGACATCAGTGATGCTGCCTCACTGTCTTTTCACTGTCCTTTTTACTTTCGGATATAAAAAGCCTTTCAAGCATATGAACCATACCTGTTTGCATCTGCCCATGTTTATAAAGCCTTACTGAATTATAGTCTGTCTTGGCTAGACCTTGCTTTAGTTGTGAAAATTTCTCTGTTTTGTTATTGTCCTTTAGCCACTATTAATCATAGAATCATAGAACCATAGTGGTTGGAAAAGACCTCAAAGATCATCAAGTCCAGCCTGTCACCCAACACCTCATGACTAATAGACCATGCCATCAAGTGCCATATCCAATCCCCTCTTGAACACCTCCAGGGACAGTGACTCCACCAGCTCCCTGGGCAGCCTATTCCAATGGCTAACAACTCTCTCTGAGAACTTTCTCCTCACCTTGAGCCTAAACTTCCCCTGGCGCAGCTTGAGACTGTGTTTTACTCATTGTTTTTAAAACTCCAAAGGTTTGGTGTGGCAAACTCTCTCTCTTATTTTACTGTTTATCCCTCACATGTGGTTCTCATCTCATATCAGTTGGTTCTGATTAGATTAACTTAATGGTGTCTGTTCGAGCTACTTAAATCTGAGCAAGGAGGCTGTATCTTTTTCTACAAAATTGTTGTACAAAATTTCATTGACCTGCAGGATTGCAAATAGGGTATATCTGGCCTTTGTGTGGAATACACACACTTCATAATTAAAAGCTTATCCTCTCTGTATTCTAGATGAGCAGAGTTAAGTACTTCAGAAAAGTAATGCTAAATTCCCACAAGCTCAATCAGAGGCCATTATCATGTAAGAAGTGTTAAGCATAGGGTCTCTCTGGCAGCCTGCCCATTTCCTGACTTCATAAACTGTGTCAGGACAGCAAAGCAAGTATTCCTTGACTCTGCAGAATTTCTCAAACACAGTTCCTGGTCCTCTAGAAGAGGATTAAGGCAATTCTATCATTTCAAAATGGTGTGTGCAATTTCTGTGGCTAATTCTTCAGGCTGTAAAAGGCATGTATTAAGTTTGCATGCTATCCACATCTCCTGCCTTCCAAGAGCTCTTGGCTCTACTGAAGCTAGACAGCAGTAAAATAAGCACAAGTTTCACAAGGCCAGGAGAAGCACAAGAAAAGAGCCAGTATCTGTAACCTAGTGAGAATGGATCTCATGGGGGAGACTGTTTCCCTGGAGATTACTGTCCCCGAGGAGCTATAAATGGCTCCTATGTCTTGATTCTGTGTCTACATTTTCTGTAGGAAGTCCAGTCCTATCAGTGTGCGTTACAGTATCACAGTATCACTAAGGTTGGAAGAGACCTCAAAGATCATTGAGCCCAACCTGTAACCACAGACCTCATGACTAGACCATGGCACCAAGTGCCACGTCCAATCCCCTCTTAAACACCTCCAGGGATGGTGACTCCACCACCCCACAAATGACTCTCTCAGTGAGGAACTTTCTCCTCACCTCGAACCTAAACTTCCCCTGGCACAGCTTGAGACTGTGTGTGATGGATCCCATTTTAAGCACTTCTTGAAATCAGGTCTTGATTGCAGTAAAGCAGATACTTTTCATAGGAAGAGATGGCAAAGTTACTATACTGAACTGTCCTCAAGGGTCAAACCCCAAACATGCCCTAGCCCAGACAATGGCCTAAGCACCTGCAAATGTGCTAACCTGTACAGTTCCTGGGGTCCAGATGGCCAAGGCAAATGTATAGCATGTGTGATTAACATTGCAAGCACCTCTGAATGTGCCAACCTGGTCACTTCCTAGGGTCCAGATAAATGTGTACCATGTGTGATTAACTTCATAACAGAGCTATGGACTGTGTGTGCCCCTGGCCATCTTTGGATATGCCCCATCCCATAGGTCCAGTTATCAGGGTTCTGTGTTACCAAAGGGCATTAATTGTCTTGGGACAGTATTTAAACCAGCCAAGAAGACAAGCCATGCCTTGCTTTCACCCAGACAGCAATGACAGCCAAATGCTGCCCAAGTAGCAGCTGCAGAACCTGCTCTAGCAGACCAATAACTTCACTCAGGCCTTGCACCTGGTCCAAGGCAGAAAGGGGAAAAGCTCCAAGGGAACTGAATCCTAGAAGAGGCTGCAACTCAGTACTGGAGTGCACAAGAGAGAGGTCTCCTAGCCCTCTCCGAGCCAAGGACTGCTTGAATCATAGCCACAGCACCTGGGAAGATACCAGACAGAGGAGCAAGTCGTCGGTCTCTGGCCAATCTGCCACAGAATCCCATTTGTGGGAAACCAATGTAGCTACAGAGCTGATTATTTAACTACATAGTAAGGTAATGTTTGCATGTCAGAATTCTGCCATTTGAACAGATGTAACTACAGAAAGGCCTGGATGTGAAATAGCAGCTCCTCTATTGAAAGTCCAGCTAATTCTCCATGGAATTTACAGCTAAGTACTTTAGAGCAAAGTACTGGTGTGAGAGACTGCTGAGCCAAAGAAGCAGGACACAGGTATTAGTGAAACCCCCATGGCCAAACTTCCTCTCTCAAGATATAGCGATGCACTAATACAGTTCTCCTGTGCCTATCTCTGGAGTCAACTCACTTGCAGTAGGGGTAGGAATCTTTATATTACAATTCTTAGCTAAACAAAATTTAGTACCTTTTGACTGAGAGAGGCCCAGTAAGATAATCTTCACTTCAATGTTTTCAAAAGGCTATGGACTCAGATTAATTAATAATAAGGAAGTCCTCTATGAGAGGGTGGACTGCTAGCAGGAATACACAGAATAGATCCCTGTTTGACAGTGTTCTCACCTTACTGCATGAGTTAATATCCTGAAAGTCAATGGACTGCATAATACCCACAGCAATAAAATCTTGCCTTTGTCCAAAAGAAATCACTTATGTTAAGGTACCAAATATGAGAATATATCAAAATATATGGCATGAGATTATGAATAATAAGTAATTAATATTAATAGTATGAATAATATTAAGTTATAATAATAAGCCTTACAATCATGCCTTCTGAAGTCAAGGGATCCCACTGCATTGGTGATAAGCATCACCCATGGAGGGTTGTTTTGCACATTTTTGTTCACCTAACTCTTTAATAATTATTGTCCTTGGAAATAAGAGAAACTAATGATGAATAGTTGTATGCAATCTATGAAGACAAGCATCTTGAGAACTTGGAAAGCTACAACTGCAGTTATAAAAACAGTTTCTTTAATTATCTGGCTTTCTTAGCAGAGTGATTCTTGTGTCATTCTTTCAACATTCTTTCATGAGTGACATTTAATTGTGCTGCTCTTTACACCAGCAATGAGGAACAGATAGTGAGAACTGACGTTCTGAGTGTTACCTTCCAGTAGCAGAGCTTTCAAATTCTAACCTACAAAATGTTCAGGCAGTATACGTAACTTATGTGGAAAATGGTAGAAGTCTGCAGTCTTGTGATCCCACCATCACAGGTGTGTATACCAAGGTCTTTGAAAGAAAAGACAGAGTTTGTTACTTGAACCAGTATTATCTTTTATACTCGAAATTTTTCTGTGAGTGGGATTGTAACACAACCAAAGTGAAAACTCTCCTGTACTTTCAGTAGATACATTTCCAGGACAGATGTCCAGCTTCACTACTTGGATGAATGCAAATTCAGCGGGTCTTTTGCAGGTATTAGTTGTAAATATCAGCTGCTGTGATATTTGGTTGCCACAGCATGGAGGTGGAACAAATAGATTTCCATTAGATAAGCAAGATATGTATAGAGTCTGAAACCCAAAACTAAACTAGGTTCCAGACTGGCCTATGTGATGACAGTTACTATACTTAAAATGAAAGCACATAAATGAAAAATTAATAATTCAACCACTGTAAAATTATGATTGTCTGTTCTTCCTTAATTTCCTTGTAATCCTTTGGATGCTGGCTTTATGCACTGATGCCGGCCTTCTTTACTTGTATTGATGTTAATTAACGTGGTCTCCTAGATAATCAGTCTACCTTTGTTAAAATGAGAAGATTGTGCACAAAAAGAGATGTTGTGTACAGGTGAGGACTAAGCAGAAAATGTTGTAGCAATTTGCTGAACACGGAGGCTTATTGAGGATGCAGTCCTGAATAATACACACTAGCTTTGCTCTTCCCCCTTTAGTGTGTGTAGAGAAGCCATGAATCATTCATGGTCTCCCAGCTGAGCAGGGCTTCAAAGGGGATGGTTGTGATTGGGTGTCCTGGGTGAATTGCCGCGCTGCAGAAAAGCCTGCACCCCCAGCACTGGAGGGGTGAGGAAGCACTTTCATCTGGGCCTCCAAAGTGTTTCGGGTCACAGTTCACCAGGAGATAACGATGTAGATGTACATTCAGAATTAGCTGCAGAGATACCTGTGTAGTGCGGTGTGGAAAAGTGAGCCAGTTAGATCCCCAGTGGATGCTGTGAATCAATTACTGTATTCTGAATACAAGGTTGGCTGCAGGGGATAAACAGATGTCAGAGAATTTTTCCCTAATAAGACCATAGTAATAGAAGAGCACTGTCAGCTTCATTTTGCATTAAAAATCTCATTTCCTCTTTATATGACCAATTTTATTAGGCCTCTAAACAAAGATATTTTATGTAACTGATAGTTGTATAATGAGTATACTATCATTAAATTTCTTTTTTGGTTTACAACAAAGACTGAAAGAGAAACAAGAAGAGAATCTCAGCAAAGTTAGAAAGATGTGTTAATTTGGCAGACAGTAGCTCATTTCTTCTCATTTCCTGTGAAAGCTGCCTTTTATGCTGAATCACAATCACCTACATTCCAGAGCAAAATATTCTTAGAACCAAAGTTGGTGATTAGCTTGTCCTGTTCTCTGTACTTTCTGTGTATATTGCCAGTGTCTGGTATACAGAACTGTGGTCAGAAACCCGAAATAGCTCTGAATTTAGTTAATAAAGCTTACACCAGATCACACATCTGCAGTTAGCCCTATGTACCTGGTATTTTTCATTAAGTCATAACTATTGAAATTTCAAGACATAGGAGCACACTGTGTCTTTCTGTGAATTTTGAGAGTAAAAGCAACACTTGATTAGAAGTATCTATTATCTTTTACTCTCAACAGAACATGAATACACTACTTATCGCAAATGATTTGCAAATACTGAAACTAGACTAAGGGGATACCTTTGGTTACACTGTGTTCATAAATGACTCACATGTGGCTTATGCTAAGTGTTCTTATTTTTGAAGGTAAACAAGAGCAGGTGCTGAGCTTTTATATTCACAATTGCCATGAAGGCAGTGTAGCTTCATGTGGCAGAAATAAGCACACCATTTGTCTGCAAATATTGCTTTCCAATAAATGCTTTTAAATATGTGTTTAAACTTACAGCACATATCAAATGAAATTTTAATTCTGAACATTTCACAGGAAGGAAACCAAAAGAGAACTGCAGAGAACATTTGGAATATTTTGCAAAATGGTCAACCTTCTGAGAACCTGTGTGAAGTTATGCTCATGCTCAGCTAATACTCACCAAATTAATTTCAGCAGTGTTAGGGTAAATAAGGCATAAATGTAATGTAAGCTTTTGTTCACTGAAATTAGTTGAAGCAACACAGGGGAAAACATGACCTAAGTCCCTATTGCTGAGTTATCTAAACCTGACTATTGCTCTCTCACCAGCTCTGGCATATACACAGCAACTAAAATTCAGCATTGTGTCTCTTGAGACAACCACATATTGATAATATGTCCCAGTGCAGGTGGTAACACAGTGCTTGAGTCCATAACCTCTCCATGTCAAGACCTGAACAGTTCTCTAATTTCTAGTTTCCTGGGATTTGTCTTCATTGTAAACTTGGAAACAATAACAGCAACAATGGTATTAAAAGTTGTCCTCAAAACTTTGTCGTCCCTAGGGTTTCTTTCCAGGAACAGCACTGCCCTAAATCTTAATCATCATGCTAGCACTCCCCTGAGTGTGAGAACTTCAGCCTCCTCTAGACACCGTCAGCTACATTCTTCTGACATACATTGCCTTCCCCACAGTCCATCAATCACAGAGAACAGAAAGAAGGTGGCAGGCAGAAACTTACTTGAGAATCTTGTTTTTTCCCTCTTCAATGCCTTTCAAATCAGGATATGCAATATTAGTAGCCTTTACACACTATCTATACTGATGTATTACCTAACATTGTGTGTCACGATGGATTTGTGTGTTGCAGCTTAGTGCTGGGCAGGAAGTTAATTGTTGGCTTACCTTCTGAAACCCTTCTATTAGCATATCTTCACTGGAAAGCTCTGGTGTTTCTCTCTAGCTGGGACAAAAATATTCATGATTTGCCTTCAAAATAAGTCATATTTGTTGCTGAGGTGTTATAAACTCAGGCCATGACATTCAAGATGATCATAAAATCAAGTGTCAAAATATAATGGTTGAGATATTTTCAAAATAATTATGTTACACAGGCATTTCAAAACTGTGGACAAAGAAATATGCTAAGTCGCTGCATAAATTTTCTAGATACAAAAGGCTAGTGGCTGTTCAGCCAGCAGTCAATCCTGAATTTGAACTCCAGCTTTTCATGTAGCCAAACCCCTAAAATATCTACAGGATTTTTATTCCCAAAATTCCACTGCAACTATGAAATCCAAACTTAATCTGTGAGGAAGAGACCGTAGAACATGCTGCTTGTTGAGTGATAAAGCAGTAAGGTTTTATAGTCAGTTGTGCAACTTAATTAACTTAATAAAAAGGAAAAAAGGGGGGAAAAAAGCTACATATTTGACCATCTATGAACACCTTTTGCTCCTCTGGTATTGTGCTGAATTATAGCACCTGTGAACTGAATACAAAGAAACTCTCTGGCATTCAGTTCTAGGGTGGTGACTCCATGAGACCATTGTCTCTCTTGTAACTTGGCCAACAATACTATCAGTCCGGGAGTGTCCAACGTCCAACAGTTTCTGAAACACCTAAATGGGGAGGGGGGAGGGTGTGAGAGACTAAAGCTTGTCTCTCCTGGTGTGACTCAACAAAGATAAAATCACTTGCTGCTTGCCCAGACAATAGCTGATGTGCGTTGGGCAGAGCCACTGGAAGGACTCTTGGAAGATGCAAAGATAACATTGCTCACCGGACTGCAGCTGGCCTACAACAATGGCCCAAAGGCCCAGCATTCACACCTTTGGGACAAGATCATTTGCAGCCATCAGATACCCCAGGAAAGGACAATGGCTCCTGATGTGTAAAGAGTGTGTGGGTAGGTAGACGGAGAGGCGGAGGCCTACCCCCTCCATCCAGACCCTGCCCAAACTCACCTGAATACACAGAAAGATTTCCTGGGGAACGATATCTGGACCTAAAGATGATTTCCCAGAATGATATCCTGGGGAACAACACCTGGACACTTGCCTAAGGGCTAAAAAACTGTATAAAAGACTGGAGTAACTACTGGCTAAAGGGAGAAAATTGGAGAAGCAAGATGCAGAAGAAAGAAGACAGCAGCACACGCTGGAAACATCACGGGGCCAACACAATGGATCTTGGACTTTGAAAACCCTCTCTCCATGCTCTAAGTTCCGCCTGCTGCAACTCATGGAGCTGAAGAAGCTGCCCAGAGGATCTCATCCCTTCTACAGCCAAAGCCTCAGCACCCTTCCTCTACAGACCCAACATCTCCTGCAGCACCGTTTCTCTACAGACCCAACATCTCCTGCAGCACCTATCCTCCACAGACTCAAACCCAAACTGTCTTGGGGGGTGAGGGGTGTGGTAATATAATTCTTTCCCTCTTCTCCCTTTCTTCTCTCTCTTCCTATTCTCTCTCTCTCCCCTTCTGATCCCTCCACCTTATTTATGTAATAAATAGTCTAGCTGTTGATATTTTGGCCTCGTTTGTGCCTCTCATTTCACAACACGGGAATATTCATTAAAAACCTGAATCTCTTTCCCTCTCTGGATCGAGACAGAGGGGAGAGAGGAGAAAAATCACAAGAGGAATCAAATAATGACAGTAGCATGGAAGGTTCAGGGGCAACCATATTCAAGGACAAAAAGGAGTACGCATTTCTGAATAGTGCTTTTTACAGTATTGGGCTTGCTTCCCTTTAGTTTTTCTTGCATACCAATTTGGACCAAGGACTTGCTGGTTATTTTGGAATCCTTTTGGATCTGTGACATAAGAAAGGCATAGATACTCAAACCTGGTTAATTGGTTTATTAAAAGTAGCAGAAAAGGTAATAGCAATCTTAACATTCTGAGAACCCAGATAATGCAGTGTCAGCTGAGTCCCTTCACACTGATCATGCATGAAGACTGTGCAAATCACCTTCCTGGTGATGTTCAACAGCATCTTTGTTCTTCTGATCTTTATACAATTTTTTTGGAGCAAGCAAAGCTGTCAGTCTGCTACCTGCATAATACTGAACTTTCTAGATGGTACACCAAGGTTTACTGAGAATGTTAACACAGTTCCACATCTCCATAGGCATGAGCTCTTACAAGCAGTACATAAAGGTGGCATTGTTAAAGGCAGCATGTAGGAATGTCATGGTGTGTGCTCAGGTTATGTAGCAGTCACTCATGTTAAAACATACAGAGATCTACAGTCAAAGGTGTATGGTTAAACTGTGCTGAGATTGTAATTGAATCTAATGTCCCCTCATTACAATATGTTCTGCAGCGACCCATTACAAATAGTTTTCTCAGAGTTTCTCAAGTACTTTTTAAAAGATTCTATCAAATAAGTAGATAAAGGAAAAGGCAAAAGATGGCAGACTGAAACAATGTGTCAGAAAGTGTCAAGGTAAAGGCTAAGACTCAATGATTGTGATATAGGTTTGCATAGAATATAAAAAAGCAGAGCCTCATGATACGGGAAAGGGAAAGAAAAATCAATGAATGAAAATGTTTCCTTTCAGTGATGATATTGAGTGAAACTGCTTAAAATTCTGTATTGCAAACCTGGAATGTTTTTCACTGATCCCTATGTTTTTTATGCACACTTCCTTAGTAGTGTAGCTGCAAAGATCTAACGATACAAGGAAAGAAGGGTTCATGGAAAGAGATTATATCTTTCATTTAGTATAGTTCATTAAATCAGACAAATATAAGTTTCTGGCTTTGTATTTTTTTCTGAAATCTCTGCCAAGCTGATAGGTTCAGTGGTGTGCTTATTTCAAATAAATGTTGTGTTTATCCAGAAAGATCCTTTCCCTGGGCATTCATATTCCATGTAGAAATATGTTCAAGTCCAAAGACTCTGGTTTAAACATAATGGATAAATATGACATTACCTGGAGAAGAGAGAAATTATAATTGGGTTTAGACATAAAAGAACAACATCTTCAATTCTAGGGTGCTTTGGAAGTACTGATTATTTGAACAGTTCCTATGTCTTCAATGTGCCAATTTAAATGGGTGAAAGAGGTTTACAATCTGCTATTGATCTGTCTATATATTGTCATCAAGATGACTCTGAGCCTGGAATTTATGAAGCTTGGAACAGTGTATGAATTCCTAATGGTAGTGAAAATTTTTTCTCTGGCATAACATGACTAGGTACTTGAATTTGCTCATCATTTCCCTCCTTCCATCTCACCTTTTGTTTCTGGTTGCATCTCTGATTGCTCCAGTAAGATACGTTGCAGGTATACGACTAATAACTTTAGCAGTTGACAAAACAAACAAACAAAAAAAAACCCACAAAATAAACAACCACCACCACCAAAATAAACAAACAAAAAATGGGAGAGGGAGAGGGAGAGGGAGAGGGAGAGGGAGAGAGGGAGAGGGAGAGGGAGAGGGAGAGGGAGAGGGAGAGAGAGGAGAGGGAGAGGTTCGGAGAGGGAGAGGTTCGGAGAGGAGAGGTTCGGAGAGGAGGGAAAAGAAAAGAAAAGAAAAGAAAAGAAAAGAAAAGAAAAGAAAAGAAAAGAAAAGAAAAGAAAAGAAAAGAAAAGAAAAGAAAAGAAAAGAAAAGAAAAAAAGAAAAGAAAAGAAAAGAAAAGAAAAGAAAAGAAAAGAAAAGAAAAGAAAAGAAAAGAAAAGAAAAGAAAAGAAAAAAAAGAAAAGAAAAGAAAAGAAAAGAAAAGAAAAGAAAAGAAAAAAAAGAAAAGAAAAGAAAAAAAAAGAAAAGAAAAGAAAAAAAGAAAAGAAAAAAAGAAAAGAAAAGAAAAGAAAAGAAAAGAAAAGAAAAGAAAAGAAAAGAAAAGAAAAGAAAAAAGAAAAGAAAAGAAAAGAAAAGAAAAGAAAAGAAAAGAAAAGAAAAAGAAAAGAAAAGAAAAGAAAAAGAAAAGAAAAGAAAAGAAAAAGAAAAGAAAAGAAAAGAAAAGAAAAGAAAAGAAAAGAAAAGAAAAAGAAAAGAAAAGAAAAGAAAAGAAAAGAAAAGAAAAGAAAAGAAAAGAAAAGAAAAGAAAAGAAAAGAAAAGAAAAGAAAAAAAGAAAAGAAAAGAAAAGAAAAGAAAAAGAAAAGAAAAGAAAAGAAAAGAAAAGAAAAGAAAAAAGAAAAGAAAAGAAAAGAAAAGAAAAGAAAAGAAAAGAAAAGAAAAGAAAAGAAAAGAAAAAAAAAAAAGAAAAGAAAAGAAAAGAAAAGAAAAAAAAAAAAGAAAAGAAAAGAAAAGAAAAGAAAAAACAAGCACAAAAAACCCCAAACAAACAAAGAAAACCACCAAAAAAAACCCCTCCACTAGTCTGGACTACTAATATTCGATTACTGTTTCCATCTTTGCTAAGAGGTTTGAACCACAGGTCAAATACTTGCTTGATATCAATCTGAAAAATTACTTTAGACTTCAATATAGGTATGCATATTTACTCCAGCTGAAAAATCTGAAATCATGCCCAATACAAAATGAATCAGAGGTGAAACAGAACTATAATTTTACTGAGACCAAGGAAAGATTCAGCTCATTTTTAGAGACACAGTTTGCAATGCATGCTGTAGGGAATAAAATACGTGGGTTTAATTATCAACAACAGGCCTAAGGACACAATCAGATTAAATTTAAACATGTGTGTAAGAAGCAAAATAAATATAGATATAAGGAGATGGGAACAGATACAATTCAATCTTGAGGGAACTGAGAAGGAAAATGATTAATAATTAAAATGTATATACTACTTGTTTATTCTTAAAGTTGTACCTGTAAGCATGACAAGTATGAATTGCTTAGACTTTATGATGCTGTGTCAGAGTTTCATGAAGAACTGAAAAAGAATTTAATAACTGAGTACATCAGCCTCCAAAGCAGTGACCTACTAACTATTTGTTTTGGTCACAAAAGTTAAAGAGACACAGTCCTGCAATCTCCCTTCTACACTGTCTGTATAAATCTGCAGTGTGTGCCTTGAAAAAAAAAATCAAAATTCCTCCCCTGTGGCAGCTTAGGCTGGGTGCCTCCTGTTCCTGCCACACAGGGTACACCTCCAGTGTCCCGAGTGTCCAGCCCAGTAGGTGGACACAGGAAGCTGCATATTTCATACCCAGAATGTCCTGCACCCTATAAATCTATCTGCAAAGTCTTTCTCTTCCTCTTTCTTCCCTCTCTCCTCCTGTAGGAGATGCTCCCTATCTGGTAATGGTGGGGGAATATCCCAAGGCCTCTTAGACCTGGCTAGGACTAATGCCAGGAGGAGAAGGTGAAGGGGCAGTCTCAGACCTGGCCAGGTTGAGACTAGCCTAGTGGTGGGGGGGTGAGGGGGGAAGAGAGAGCCCTGGGGGTTTGGAGCACACCCTCAGGTGGGGAGAAGGAAGATGCTGGGAGGCTTTTGAGTGTGCTATAGGGGACTCTGTATGCTTTGGGATTCTTTTGTCGCTATGCTCGTAGCTTTCTGTAAAACACTAATTGCTTTTCCATTTAAACTTTCCACCACTTCTGCAATCCATTTGTGTGAGTGCCATTCTTTTGCCCCTTTCAGGGGCAAGAGAGGATCTCCTTGGCCTCAAACCAGGACACCCATTTTAAATTGCTTTTATTTTGCATAAAATTATTGTAATCTTTTTTAGCTTATTGCAGAGTTTCTACACAGGTCTGCACAGCTAAATTCAAGATAGAGGAGTCAAGCACCACAACCTTGAGTGCCCTCATGCTTAATTTTCAACTTACTCCCAAGTCCCTTTTAAAACTGCTCAGCTACTTTTTCCAATGTAACTTCTCTTGAAAGAGGAAGTCCTAAGCCGTTTGGCTGTGATCCAGCCTGTGCCATTAAGCTTTAGAGACAAGGATCAGTACTTTACTCTCCTTTTTCCCAATAACAATGCAACAGCACCAAAATGAATCTTTGCAATACAGGACCAGCATGATTTTTTTTTTTTTCATTTTTGTTTCATATGAATTCATAATAAAGAACCAAATTTTAGTGGTAGTATATAACCTCTGTTAGTATGCACTTCTAGAAATGCCTTTAAATTGTGGGGGCAATAATTAATGTTTCTTTTCTTAATTAAAAAAAAAAATATTCTTTTTTTCTTGAATTTGTATTTGGTTTGGTGTTTTTTTTATAAAAACAAACCCAAACCCAAACAACCCCAAATTTACATCTATCATGGGTTTGGATTTTTTTGTGGGTATGAGACTGTACCAAGGTGATTTCAGTGTGTTACACAATCTTGCATTTCATTTTTCTTTAGCCTTTTCTGCTTTTGGTTGCTGCAGATTTTCCTTCTTTTTTCAGTCTTTCTCATTATCTTGACTTCACTGCTCAGCTATTTTTTTTTCCTGTTAACATAATATTGCTCTGTCTCAATCAGAAGTGCATCTGCTCTAAGAAACTCTGATTGCCTGATTCTATTTTACTTTTCCCCCCTCCTATTAGTATTATTTCCTTCTGGATGTTTTCCATCGTAATGTGGACTGCTTCCTGCATGGTCTGTCTTAACACTAGTGGCCTATCAGGAAATGGAGTATCAGACTTAGAGTGTCCCATGGCCCTGATGGTTCTAATCTCAGAGCCGCCAGCTCTATTGTTATCTCCCTTTCCTACATGAAGTTGTCAGTTGCAAGGATGAAGTTCTCCCACAACTGCAACTGCAACAAAAGAGGATGCACACTCAGCAGAACTTGCTGAAGGAAGACAAAGATTAAAAAAGATGACCTTAAGGGCTGTCCTCTGGGGAAGGAGAGCGCAAGAGAGCTTGTACATAGGACTTCATGTGTTCACTTGAGAGGTTCTGAGATAGTGTGCAAATAAATTTGATGTAAAACTTAGAATATGATGGATCAACTGCAGTTAAACCTATTGAACTCTGGTGAGTATACATAGTATCTCTTCTGCAAAAGATATTGAAAGATCTTAATTTTTGTAGGGCTTTGGGTTTAGGTGCTGTATAAGACAGAGCACCCTATGGAGATTACACACCTGTGGATAAGGCATAAAATCTATGTCAGCAAAAGGAGAATCAATCTCAGAGAACCTCTGCAAATAAGTTTCTGATTTATCACTGGTTAGAGAATCCAAAAGAACTGACTGCTTTATCACTCGATGGCATGACACAATAAAAACAGAACCCTTTAAATTTGGGTACACTTTTATTAGATTAAGACAGGATTTAGTTACTGTTCAACTTTAAACACATGAATTACTCCACTGACTTAATTTAGAATTTGCCCTGCTCCTTCTTAGACTTCCTTAATTACTTAAAGTGAAACACTGACAAAGACTCTACAAAGTTGTACTGAAATTCTTGACAGTGATTCCTTTTTTCTTTAAGTTCTGATCCAGATGTATAAATCAGTGTTACTTGCATTCATTTTCAATATGCATATACTTATAGCCCTGACTTTGGGCTTGTATAGTATAAAGCTTATTTAAAGCTAAGAAAAAGCATATATGAAATCTGATAAATCAGTTCATCTGAACAATGTAAATAGCTCACAAAACAGAAAAAAAACAACACAACAACAATCATGCTTGGACAGTTATAAGGTTGCAAAAAAACCTTCTGGTTTATTTGTACAGATCCTAACACTTGAGATATCTCCCCTGAGGTTTTGGTTTTTTCTCCTTCTGAATATATAAATTTTTATATTTGTTTGGTTAGCAAGACGGAGGCTTCAGACCAAGGAATTAGAAGTTGCAGCCTTTAGACAGCCATTGCTTTATTCTTCTGTCATAAAAAGGATCCTAAGTAAAGAACACCAGCGGTGACTTGAATTGCTCCTGGGCATTTTTTTGTTCTTGTGATCTGAAGTCCACTTACTGTGTTTTCTGTTATTTGGAGGTCACCAAACTTTGATCACTAGGGGGTAGTGTGGGGCTTTTCCTTGATCTAAGGCGCCACTCTCTTCAGCCTGATGGCTTTTTTCCCGAATGTTTATGTGAAAAGCCTGCACTAAATATCCTATATCTGTGCATGTATCTGTGTATAACATCCAGAAATTCTTGGATTCTAAAACCAAACCACGCTACCAATGGAGATTAAATGTGAGGCTTTCCATTCATTTTATTGCAAACTTCCCTGTATTCCCCAGCAGGAGCCAGATACACAAATGTCTGTTAGTCCTCCTCACTTTCCCTCTTCTCCCACAACACATGAATATACACATGCACCTAAAAAAAATTAAAAAATGAAAAAAATTCACGCATATACTTACATTTTTTTACCCCACTGACAATACACTAACAGATTTAGAATACTGTGAAAAGTGTGACCTTGTACCCCATATTAATATTTAATCAAGTGCTCACCATACATTGCAAGTTAGTCTCAGAAAATTAATTAGCCCAAAAGATGCTTGTCCTTTAAAGGCACTGTAATCCCTTTTGAAAATGTAAATGAGATAATCCTTTGGTGAGTGCAAGCAACTGCTCATTTTATTCAAAGTGTGAGGTTTTCAGGGTGTTGCTAGAAACCTGTCTTACGTCATTTGAGTTTATTGGTTATAAATTCACTCTCCAAAGGATTTGGGGGGGGGAGGAGTGAGACAATTTGCTCCTCCTTCTTTCAGACCAGCCCTTCTTTCCCTTGCATGAATCTGAACATGACCTCAGAAGGAAATGAAAAAAACCCATTGGGGACCCTTCCTTTTCCATTCTACTTAATTGGTTCCCTAGTTATTGGGATACTGAAAGGCATTCTTGAGATCAACAAAGGTCTATCACTATTTGAACATACTGTGAAGAAAACAATTCTTTAAAAAAATGAATTTTGAAAGTACAGATAACTACATTTGTTACCCCTTCCACCTACTATCCTCTTGCCTTAATTTTGGGCTGTTATAGGCTAGATAACCCAATTTGTCTGTGATAAAAATTTAAAGCTAGAAAGTTGCCCTCTCTTGGTCATTATGAAAGGTTTTTTTGACCACTACTCAAAATATTTTCTTGCTTAGAAATTGTCTTACTTCTGGTTTCAAAATTCTATTCAGTCTAGCTTCTTCCCAGCATTCTTTTCAAGTGCATCAGCTATACATTTTTGTGCCTGAGCAAGTACAGAATAGATTGAAAAAAACAAAACAGAACAAACAAAACGCCAAAACTACACAAAACCAGGAACAACACCAATACTTCTGACATCTTTTTTGTCTCTTAATAAATGGTATATTGTCTTCCTACAAACCTTTATGCTTCCTAGCACACTAAGGAGGATATAGTCTAAAATTAGCCCCATGGATAACTATTCTCCCTATTGAATATTCTGCTGATTCTTCCTGAATCTTTCCCCCTTTTTTTCAGATACATAGAGATACAAGTTCTAAAACACTCTGAGGACTCATTTCCACAAACCTCTCTGAAGACTGAATACTCTTGCTCACAGGAGTAACTCCACCAAAGTAAGAGACGATAACAAGATTGCAGACTTATGTGTGAGAATTTTCATCTAGAAAGCTGCTGCACGAAAACTCGGAATAAAAGCATTTGAATTTGAGCTGTGATGGAAAACTTCTTCACTGCATTTTAAACCCTTTGCTCTCAGCGTACTCCATATTTGTTCTGCTTGTCAGCATGGACAGGTGATTTGCAATAGCTCAAGGTTTATATGTAAGAGCTAAACCTGGGAGCATAGATTCTTTATTCTGTGATATTGGGAGTGTTTCTTCAGCATTTGAGTACGCTCTAATTTTCAGAATCAAAACTATACCATGCTTAGTTGAGTCTGTGTCTGTAAATGGATGTCTTTATAGCAGTCTTTCCTCTGATTCTGTGTCTTTTCTCTTCATAAGAAGGGATAAATATGGTCATGCTTTATGTTTCATAGGAAAGGAATTATTTTTGCTCTTTTTTCCTTCGTTGTCTAAATAAAAAGTCAGGAGAGCTTCTGTAGAAAAGAGCTTCTTCTAATTTAACAAATGCATAAAGAATTTCTCATTGACAATCCTATTACAGTATCTAAACACAGTTCCTCTATTTTGGTCCAAAGCCTTATCAGTGGACCTTCCTGAAAACCTCTGAAATAGCAGCTGTTTCTTAATTTTCTTCTGTTTCAAAAGCATGACTAAGAAAATTGAAAAAGAAAGTTGATTTAAGGCAAAAATAATAGTTGGTGATCAAATAAGAATTTTCAACTTTCTACCCTTTTTTACTTCTGTGACATATCACATTCTCAGATGCTTCTTCACTGTTCTGGCTAACTTATTCTGTGTCAGCTTCAATTTTTAGGCCTCTCTAATTCACTGATTACCAAGCATACAAGATCACGTGTAGTGGTTTCATGTAGTGGACATTTGTCTACTAGGAACTTGTGGAGCAGAAAATGTCAACCTGAACTTAAACCAACAACCTAAAGCTATAAGCGAAGTGCACTTTCATCTGAACCACACAGCACTCGCAAGTGTTTCCAAAGGACAGAAGTATTAGTTGTCTTTTACAGCACTCAGCTGCATGTTTGGCAACAGGGAACCATCTACCCCCAGTACATGGAGGCACAGCGAGAAATTCACGTTGTGCTACTTTTAGTGGTTTATCTTGTCTGCGCTCCCCAACCCACTTTCTGCAGTTGGAGAGGATCTTGATAAAAGGCAGCAAATCTGACACTGTCATATCAATGTTCTCCCCAAGGAGTTTACACACTGGTATAAAATCACTGGAAAGCAATCACCAAGCAGCCAGGTTACAGCTTTGGACAATCAGTGTCTAAATCCATAGAGCAATTTGAGTTACTTACACCCTCTTCTTCCCCACCTTTTTGACCTGCTTCCCCCTTGTGCTGTGAACAGAAATGTGGTTGGGTTTTTTTGCTATTAGACTTCTGTGAACTGCGCTGCACGGGAAGTGATGTGAGGTCACAGGATGAGAGGTTCACCTCCAAATAGCTCCATGCAATCTGATGTGACATATACATTTAAAAATCACTTCCAGGGAGTTTTTTTTTGTTTTTTGTTTTTTGTTTTTCAGCAAGAAGGAATACACTGCAGATGGCACGAACTCCAGCCAGTTTTTGTTGAATATCCAAAAAATCTCTGTGAACATCAGAATGTATTCATTCCTGACACAGACAGCGGTGAAAACAAGTCTTATATTTTTTTCTGCTTGCCAGATTTTATCCTGCCTTAAATCTCTTGGTTTTGTCCTTGATCAGGATCATGTGGAATTCTTTTGCCTTGCTGTCTCTTGCTTAAATGTCTGTGATACTACATTGGTTGCTCATTAGCTGCATAATACACCACTGTATGTGAAAATAATAAGGGAAGGAATGAAGAAAAGATAAAATTGATGAAGCAAGAAGAGGCTGAGGTGATTATGAATTCCTGGGACAAGTTTTCAGGCAATTTAATACAGTTTTGCTGACTCTATTGGAGAGCTTCCTAAGAGTTCTGTAAGGAAAAGACTTGCCACAATACAAGTTCGTTCTCTACAAGGCTGTCACTTTATCTCAGAGCTGAATGTTTGACTTGGGTCACAGTTACACAATACCTTTTTGCATAATGAATGAAGTGACCCTGCCCCATGACCTTGGCAGTGCTTTCCAGGTTCTGCACCAGCATGTGTCAGCTTGTTTCACTTGTGCCTGTGCAACTGGCCTTAAGGTTGCTCTAGAAAATATGTTGGTAATAATGCACATTTATTCAGTAACCCAGAAAGGTGCTGAAAGTAATAGGGACTATGGAGCACTTTATGTCATCTATGCTTTCCAAAGTTTCATTCATCTAGCCCCGTATTGGCATTTTTTTCTTACTGGGTACTCTATTTTATACTTCAGGGTCTCATAATCATTACATTATGCAACATGCCACACAAAATCCAGCTCTATGTAACCTGTTTATTTTGATTCTAAATTCCCTAGCTTTCAAAAAATAGCTTCTAGCAAATCAGCTCCTATCAGGATCTAAAGATTTTAACAATGGATATCTTCCAGCTGCTATTTCTCTCACAGAAGTATAGGATGGGGGTTTTTGTAACTTTGCACAAGCAAATGTTACCTGCCCTCAACTGAGATATCAGTTACAGTTCAGATATTGAAACTGGTAGCTGAAAAGTGAATGCAAATATTTTATGCATGTTCACACGCACTTTGTGTTCCACAGCCCTATAATATGTTCCTTTGAAATTTATCTTTCCATAAGCAACTTAACCCCCATTATTTTCAATCCACTTTGCAGTCAAACTCTCCAATTCCATCTTCAAGCAGCTGAACACAAGTCTTGGCAAATGTTAAGAACTTCTAAGAAACATCTGGTGATTTTCACACTTGTCTAAACAAAATTATCTGTTAAAAGCTGATCACTTTGTTGCTATTACTGCAAAAGCCAGGAATTGTATTTGTGGTACTAGCTTAGATTGTAATGATGGTCTGAATATGCCCATTAGCACTTGAACAGCAATTATGGAGGACAGCAAGAAGAGATGTTACTGTTCATTTCAGCTTGTATGGGGAAAAGCAGTAATTTTAACAGAATGAAACATCCATCCAGAAAACTGTTGGAGTTTGCTTCCAGTGTCTGCTGGAAGTCTGTACTGCTTGCTGGCTACTTGCAGTGAGAAGAGAGCTTGTGTGATGTTATCAGTGGCATAGTATGAGTGTTGTGTTATGGGATGAGGTTTTGTTTTGCCAGGTTACTGGCAGACTGCCTCTGCATTGCGTGGACTCAGCTGAGTGGTAGCCTGCCCTTTCAAACCATACGCATGCAAAAGCCTATTCAGAGTGCATTTTACAATTTTTCCTATATAAATTAAACCTGTTATGGGTATATAGCGCATGATGAATACATGAAGGCAGATGTATAATTTATGACTCATCTATTTGCACACTTTTCACTGTAGAAAATATAAAATGTGATACAGGAAACAAGATCGCTCGCTTAGGTAGACGTCCTCCAAAAATTCTTGATCTTAGCTCCAGTTCTTCCAATGTGATTCTTCTTTCAAAATTAATACAATACAATGCAATACAATGCAATACAATACAATACAATACAATACAATACAATACAATAAACCAGGTTGGAAGAGACCTTCAAGATCATCGTGTCCAACCTATTAACCGATCCAACCCGCCCAAACAACTAGATCATGGCACAAAGCACCCCATCAAGTCTCCTCCTGAACACCTCCAGTGATGGTGACTCCACCACTTCCCTGGGCAGCACATTCCAATGGGCAATCACTCTCTCTGTATAGAACTTCTTCCTAACATCCAGTCTAAACCTCCCCTGGCACAGCTTGAGACTGTGTCCTCCTGTTCTGGTGCTGGCTGCCTGGGAGAAGAGACTAATCTCCACCTGTCTACAACCTCCCTTCAGGTAGTTGTAGAGAGCAAGAAGGTCACCCCTCAGTCTCCTCCTCTCCAGGCTAAGCAACCCCGGCTCCCTCAGCCTCTCTTCATAGGGCTTGTGTTCCAAACCCCTCACCAACTTTGTTGCCCTTCTCTGGACACGCTCCAGCAAGTCAACATCCTTCCTAAACTGAGGGGCCCAGAACTGGACACAGGTCTCAAGGTGTGGCCTAACCAGTGCAGTGTACAGGGGCAGAATGACCTCCCTGCTCCTGCTGGCCACACTGTTCCTGATGCAGGCCAGGATGCCATTGGCCTTCTTGGCTGCCTGGGCACACTGCAGGCCCATGTTCAGCCTCCCATCAACCAGCACCCCCAGGTCCCTCTCTGCCTGGCCACTCTCCAGCCACTCTGACCCCAGCCTGTAGCACTGCCTGGGGTTGCTGTGGCCAATGTGCAGAACCCAGCACTTGGATGTGTTCAATCTCATCTAATATTCAGTGTCAGAAAGATCATGAATTTGCTGATAGCACAGATATAATTTATATTAGAATATAAACTCTTTAACTGACAAAGTGATCAATAGTAAGGTTATTGTCACTGCACTGGGTATAGGTGCCCAGGTGCTTACAGTGGGAGCCTTGCAGGCATGGCTTCACAGAATAACAGAATCACAGAATTTCAGGGGCTGGAAGGGACCTCGAAAGATCACCTAGTCTAACCCCCCTGCCAAAGTAGGATCACCTACACCAGATTACATAGGAATGCATCCAGGGGAGTTTTGAATATCTTCAAAGAGGGAGAATCCACAGCCTCCCTGGGCAGCCTGTTCCAGTGCTCTTTAACCCTCCCAGTGAAAATTTTTTTCCTCCTATTTACATGAAAATTCCCATGCCTCAACTTCTACCATTGCCCCTTATCCTGTCATTGGGCACCACTGAGAAGAACCTGGCTTCATCCTCTCAGGACTCACCCTTTACATATTTATAAACATTCATGATGTAATCTCTCAGTGTCCTCTAAGTTAAAGAGCCCCAGCTCCCTCAGTCTCCTTGTACGGGAGATGTTCGTTCCCTTAATCATCCTCATGGCTCTGCACTGGACTCTTTCATGTAGCTCACTGTCCTTCTTGAACTGAGGGGCCCAGAACTGCACACAATATTCCAGATTTGGCCTCACCAGTGCAGAGTAGAGGGGAAGAGAACCTCCCTCGACCTACTGGTCACACCCCATCTAATCCACCCCGGAATGGCATTGACCTACCTGGCCACAAGAGCACATTGCTGGCTTCTGTATGGAGAGACTGGGGTTGCCCCATGCCCAGACACAGATGTTTGCTGACAGCTCAAATTGACTCACCACAGGGCATGGCTGAGTCTTTCAGATGAGCCAAGATGGTTGTGCCTTGAGGAAAACAGATTTAAGAAACAGGGGAAAAAAATGGCCAAGAAAAAGGGGGTGGGGTGGGGGGTGGGAATTGTGAGAAACAGTCCTACAGACATTAAGAGCAGAAGGAGAGGATCAGCTTTACATGCCAAGGGATAAAAGCCCCTTCAGCCAGCCTTTAGAGGAGACCATGGTGGGGGATGTAGCCACACTATATAGCATGTGAAGGACCCACACTGGAGCAGGTGGATATTCCTGAAGGAAACTGCAGCTGTGGAGAGGCTAGTCAAGAGCAGGGGGAAAGTATGAGGAAGAAAGATGAGCAGAGAAGGGATGTTATGTACTGACCACAACTCCCATTAACTAGCTCACAGTTCTAAATAAGTTTTGGTAACACCTAGTGCATGTAGGCAACTTACAGGAGGCTGCAAAAGTGACCCAGCCTTGGAATACCTTGAGGCCCTATTTATGAAGAGGCAGCCTGTGGGGAGCTGTGTAGATAGCTGTATAATTCAGATAACTGAACCTGAACTGAGCCTTGAAATCCTTCAGCAAATAATATGCTCTGAGTCTCAATTCAAACCACTATTCAGTTGCCCCAAAAAAGTAAGATAAAGAGGGTTTCAGTATTGGTTTTAGCTGACAATCCTTGAAAAGTAAAAAGAAAAGCACTCAAGTAGTGAACCTCACCCACAGTTAAATAAAGAGAAAACTCTATTACACTGCCAGAGATGAACATTCCAGAAGGTATAATCCACTCGGGCATAGTCTTGCTCACAGTTGTGCAAATCAGGGGATAAAAGCCCTAAGATTTGTGTTAAAAACTGGGAGTCGCCTCCAGCCCTACATCTTGCCTGTATGAAGACCCTTCCCTCTTGATCAGGACACCAGCCAAAGTCAGTGTTCGGGGACTGAGAGCCCTTACCTGGAGAGGTTATCAAATATGTTAGAATGCTCTAAGTTTGTAACCTTGGGTGAATAATTAGGGCACATGTCAAGTTTAACACACTTTTTAGGCTGTTCTACTGTATTCTTACTAAGTCATAATAGTACATTCTTCCATTGTATCAATGAATACCTGTAACAGTAGTGTATCAGATTTGCAAGTAAAGTTCAAGTAAACAAGAGGGCAAGTGAAACAAGTGAACAAGAGGACACAGTCTCAGGCTGTGCTAGGGGAGGTTTAGGCTGGATGTCAGGAAGGAGTTCTTCACAGAAAGAGTGATTTGCCATTGGAATGTGCTGCCCAGGGAGGTGGTGGAGTCACCATCACTGGAAGTGTTTAAGAGGAGACTGGATGGGGCACTTGGTGCCATGGTTTAGTTGATAAGATGGTGTTAGGTGATAGGTTGGGCTTGATGATCTCGAAGGCCTTTTCCAACCTATTCTATTCTATTCTATTCTATTCTATTCTATTCTATTCTATTCTATTCTATTCTATTCTATTCTATTCTATTCTATTCTATTCTATTCTATATCATTTACCTGAACCTTGCAGTTAAAACTGTGAGTGAAGCTCAAATAAACTGTTTGCCTGAACATCGCAGTCTAGTCTGTCTCTAGTGTTTTAGGTTTTGTCATTGTTTCACACCATCCAACTGTATTTTTGATTTGCAATAAACTAAATTAATTTTTCCCAAGGCTGTTTTGTCTGTGATGGTAATTGGTAAGTGATCTCTCTGCCTTTATCTCAACTCATGAGGTTTTTCGGCTTATGTATTTTATACTCTTGTCCTGTTGAGAAGAGGGAATGAGAGAGAGGTTGGGTGAGCATCTGGCAGCCAGCCAAGGTCAGCCTGCTACAATCACCTGTTTGGATCCCAATAGAGTGTCCATTTATTGTGATAATAATTTCACTATATCAGTGCTGTGTGGTGGGTGGATAACCAAGAATTATGATTGAATTTCACCAAGAATTCAGGGAAACACCATGGCTCATCCTTCTGAAGGAAGCCAGAATCAGGATAATAATAATCATAATAAAATCCAGTATCTTGCATCTTTTAAAAAGAATGAGCAAGATCTGGTACCCAAAAGTAAGTGCTTGAGTAAATAATGAAGGCTTTAATAAAAGTACACAGAGAAGAAATTGCCTTGGTGTCATATTAAAATTCTCTCTTCCACTGCTGTTCAAATATTCTCAGGTTTCATATGGAATGACATGAGCCTTGCTGTTGAATTTATGGTACATTGACCATTATTTATTTCTTTAGGTAAGTGTCCAATCTGTATTTCTGAGCTTGGGTTTACTTGTTTGTGAGTTGCTCAGTACTGTATGTCACTAATATAAATTTCTTCGTACAGAGAATGTCTTTAGCAATAAACCTATTGCATACAATGAAGCCTATCAGAGGCAGCTACATGAAAGACCAAAAAAACACAAATAATCAATTGCTTAAGGGAAACAAGTTATTAATAAAACTGGAGAATAACTGTGCCATCAGTTTCTAAACATCTTGAGATACTTGTAGAGATCAGAGGCTGCTTTAAAGGTGATCTAGTTGTATTGAGCCACTATACATATTTTAACACCTTCCCTGGAGTCTTACTTCAGTCCAGTATGTTTTAATACTAGTAGGGATGGCCCTGGAATGACTTACATATCCAGTTCTCATACACTTATACGTGTCTGACAAGAACATCAGGATCAAATAGAGAATACCTGTGGTAACAGTAGTGCTACACTTGACTAAAACAGCCTACAAAAAAGTGACCAGGGACTAGTGCAAATCTTAGAAAAATTATTTAGTTATCTGGATCCATACCTCCTGTTCTGTTTTCTCATACATATGGTCCCTCGCTGTGGTGATTTGGCCCTGGCCTAGGGGCCAAATGGCCACCAAGGCCTTTCTATCACTCCCCTTCTTAAATGGACTGGGGAGAGGGGGAAAATTTAGCAAAAGCCAGTAATAAAATAGAAGCAATTTAATAACAATTACAAACAAAGGTAATAGACCATGCAGAAGAGAAAGCAGATTCCCACCACTAGATTGATGGTTGGTCACGGGAAGCAGGGCTTTCCAAACTTGGTATTTCCTTAGGAGGATAGATCCCATGCATGAATCCCCCAGATTTCCTTCTTTCACTTCATTCATTTATCTAAGCTTACATCACATGGCATGGACTACCCCTTTGGCCAGTCTGGGTCAGCCATGTCCCTTCCCAAGATCTTGCTCACCCCTCAGCATACTCTTGGGGTGGGAAAATGTTGGAAAGACACAGCCTGGATACTTATTCAACAGTAGCCAAAACACTGCTGTGTTATCAACTACTGCTGCAAAACACAGCACTAGAAGGATGCTTTGAGGAGAATTAACTCCAGCTCAGCCAAACCAAATACACACACCACAGGCTAAAACAATAGGTATGTGTTAGCAAAGTAAACCAGGGTAGAGTCCCCAAATCACATTTAATGATACATATTTTAAGATTAATGAATTGTCTCAGTTATCTAAAGACATTTCAAAGCATATGCTTTGCCTCCATTGGCTTTTTAGCTTGGATCAAAAGGATGATTTTGAACTGGATTTCCAGGTCCACTCACTTTACCATGCTGTGGTGGTGCTCATCATCAGGTGGGTTCAGTGCTCAAACTGGATTCAGCTTTGGAGAAATTATACTGGAAGATATGGTTTGATCAATGCAGAGCAGTCAGTGCTGGGCAGTCATTGCTGATATGTGTATCCCTGGGTCTGGGAGACACTGGAGCTCCTCTAGAAGGTGGCAAGACAGGGCCTCTCAAGCAGGTCCCATCCCCCAGTCAGGAAACAAGGCAAGACAGTGAAAGCAGGCCCTAACACAGTGCAGAGGGGTGGACTAGAACTAATGCAGCGTGAAACCCACAAAGATCACATAGTGCAACAAGTGTTTTACTCTAAGCTTCCTCAAGGCTTGCGCTACCTACTTGCTTCTGTTTGATTGCACCACACTTCTCACATGAGAATTTATCCTCTCTTTGCTGAACAAAGACAGACAGATGTCTATAAAAGCTGTACCTAAAAGTGTCACTGTGCTTTCACCATGGGCAATGAAGAAAAAGACACCCTCCCTAATATAATTTAGATTAATTGCCTGAAATGTTCTTAAAGATTACTTTTTATTTCACTGCAAGTGCAAAGTAGGATCATTAGGTCAGACAGATCTCATACAGGGTGAAAAAAAGTCAGGATTTAGGCATGTATAGCCTATATAGAGAAGAGGGACTTTTCACAGATTACCAGGAATGTGAATGCCCCCAAACTAACCTTAAGGTGGCTTCAACCATCTATTTCCTCAAACAAAACAACTGATTTAATAACTAAGAAGGCTGTCTTCAAATGCCATTGGCATAAAAACCATGTAGTCCTGTAACTCATAAAGTTTTAGAGCAAGCCAGCTGAGCCAAACTCTGCCATTCTTAGACCATTATTTGTCTTTAGGGGAGTTACAAAGTTCACTACCTTTATGCCTATACTTGAGATGTGAAAAAGAAGTCAAAGTATAGTTTGAAAATATAGCTGAACCCACTTAATGCCTCTTTTACACACATTCCTTCACTGCTCACAGCACCTGAAGTGCCAGTTAGATACTAGATATAGGCTTCTTTGTAATGAAGGTACAGCTCCAGCATGTGTACATCTACATTCAAAATAGTAGGTTGCTAAAATTCTTAATTTATTTTTGCTGCCCATGTAGCCTACAGTGTGTTAGATGTAGATGTCTAGTGTAGCCATATGAAAACAGGGAGAAGAAATTCTCCCTCTAAACTTCTGTGACTCATTTTAATCATCAACCCTGATTTTGATGAAAAAACATGCATCATGTTTATATTTACTTCGTTGTTATATGTTATTGTCCCGGAAACTAATAACTTAAAGGTTCTGGAAGAGCAGGATCACAAATATCAGACACTGACATCATACAAAACAGCAAATGGTAATGACCTTTTTAGATGATGTGTGCTTATCTGATGGGTGCTTACCCCATGGACCCTAGTGTCCTGAAACAATAATTATTTTCTTAGGGTTTTTGTGGTAGGTTGATCTTAGCTGGCTTCTGGTCTCCCAACCAGCCACTCTCTCTTTCTTCCTCCTGAACAAGATGAAAAAGTTTAAGATAGACAAGAATATACTTCCTGATTAGCATCATGGGCAAAGTAGATCCAGCTTGAGGAAAATTAATTCAATTTATTGCCAATTAAAATAGATTTGAATAGTGACAAATGGAAAACAACCCAAAAACCCCACAAAAAAAACCAACAAACCCCCCCCCCAATGAGTCCCCCCAGCTCAATGTCACTCTTCCATTCCCAACTCATCTACCCATTTCCCTACTTCCAAGCAGTGTAAGGGGAAAGGGAATGGAGTTTGTTGTCTATCTATAACAGTTTCTGTCATTCCTTCTTTCTCACACTTTTCTTTTACTCCAGTGTGGATGCTTCACCATAGCTACAGCCCTTCAAGAGCCAGTCCAGCATGGCGTCAACTTCATGGCCACGTGCTTCAGGACCTGCTTTGGCATGGAGTCCTCCGCAGACTGCACTGCACAGGAATACCTCCTCTGACTCTCGGGACACCTTCTCTACCTTCTTTTTTCTCTGACCTTGGTGTTTAATAGTTTCTCACAATTTTTATTTTTCTTCACTGCTGTCTCTCACAACTGCTGTGCAGCATTTTGCACTTTCTTAAATATGTTTTCCCAAAGGCAACACCAGTTTGGCTGACAGGCTCATCTGCATCCTGTAGTGGGTCTGTTTTGGAGCTGGCTGGAAGGAGTGAGCTATTCCCAGAACTGCAATCAAGACTGGTAAGAAATACAGAGGATCAGGTATGAAGTCCACACATAACTTTTTATTATGCTTCCTTGGACATTTTTTTTCTTGTGTGCATTCACTAATTAAATTTTATCAGAAGTACTTCAACATGTTTTACACTTGGTTGGTAATTAAAGTCCTTTCCTCTCTTGTTAATGTCATAAAAAGAGATAATGCAACTGAAATAGGTTTACTCATTGAATTCTGATGCAGTTCTATGGGTCAAGAAAAACATATATTTTTTATGTCTATTGCTTGGCTTTGGGTGCTTTCAACTATACTCTTAGACCTAGATCACCTGTAGCAAATTCACCTGTCAAGAATTTGACTGGCTACACAATAAACTCTCTTCTGTTGTCATTAGTATTTTTCCTATACCCCACCGCTGGCTTTCAGCTTACAACAAATGTGCTCTTTTGTTGAATCTTTTATCTGCTAGTTTCCAAGTAACTTTTCATATGCAAATAGTCTTGCTGTGAGGGCAGGGACTGTATCACCTTTACATAACCAAAGATATAATTTATTCTACTTCAGAATATTCAGAATTTCAATCATGAATGTCATTGTCTGATGCACTGTTATTTGTATCCTCTTGATGACAACTTCTTGATAGTGGTGAGGTTATTGCCATCCATCTTCCTTCTCGTCGCCTATCACATTTCTGAATCTGCAAATTACATAGACATGGACACAAGTTTTTAATTCAGGTCAACTAATAGGAGCTGCACTTCAGACTCATGCAAGAAAGACAACAGTTTTTCAGAGCCAGCTAGCTCCTTTGCAGAAAAAAATTCAGCTGGTTACCCAGTTACCTAGCTGCAAAACATTTCATGCTTTTATAAAAGGCCATGACTCAATATAGAAAAAAAATGAAGTTTTTTACTATTACATTATTAAATATATCTTAAATATTAAACAATGTACATTAAGAAGTAGTAGATTTATATATTTTTAAAGGATTATTTGGAATTATGATTTGAAGTACTATTTTTTAAATGAAATGGACTTGATACTTTTGTGTACAGTCAGTAGATGTTGAGATTGAAATTCACCTCTGTGAAATTTAACCATCTGAAAGTTAGACATCTTGTTATGTAAGCTCCATAGTGCAGAAAGACAGCCAGTTCCAGAAGCTAATTAATACAGAGAAAAACATGTAGTGGATTACTCACTCTCTGGAGTTATCTATCTTCAGTGACTGTAGAGAAAACTTAGACACTTCATCTTTCAATGAATCATACATCTAATGCCAAGACTGGAGTGTGATACAAAATTTCAGGTATTGCAACATGTCCCAGCAAAGCCACATTGGAAAAACAGTCATCAAAAATGAGATCACTCAGGTGCATAGCTCAGAAGTAAAAAAAATACGTTACTGTGATATCATGATTATCATTAAGGAATAGAATTAGATAGAATGGACATAGTTATCTTGGGATTGTTTATGTTTATTTGCTTTCCTATGCCTGTTATCTTGCAGTAATCTGGCTACAATAGTAGATACCCTACAGACAGCTCATCCATTGGGAAAATATCAAAGATATGACAATACACTACAACACTATTAGATTATTTATTCAAAGCTGTTTTTTTCTATTACTTATTCTATTACTGAATTACAAATTTAAATGTATTGTTGGGTTTTTCCTGACATTAAAACATTGGACCTTATCCTCAGTGGCTTTGGTAAGGAGAACAATGTTTTATAGCTTCAGACAAAATGTAGCAATTATAGCAAGGTGTAGTCCTTGGAGATAAGCATTTGTAGCTGGTAGATTACCATGAAAGTAAGGGTATTTCAACAAAGCCCCTTCTCCTCCACACTCCATCACTTTCCATTACTAACAATCCATTGGCATGGCATGCATGGACAAAATTCCCTGCACACCAAGAGCTCGGGGATCTCATATCTGTTTGTTAAAGTAACGGTAGCATTTAATCAAAAGAAAAACCCATCCTATGTTAATAAATAATGTATGCATCTAACGTTATAGTCAAGCAAGAAAATACAAATGGTTCCAGTAATTTGAGTGTGATGTTTGCCCTTTGTAAAAGTTTAGAAATACTACTGACTTATAAAGACAGCATGTTCATGATGTTATATTTAGGGCTCTATGGAGTCCAGGGCTTCCATTATGGATCTATTATACAATTCAGAGATATAACAATATCTCTGGGGCTTTAATGTGACTTATAGGTTTTCAGTTATGCAGGGATGTGTTTAACAATTCCACAATGTTAAACACTAAATACAGCTTCTTAAGAATGAACAGGTGGGTGAAAAGCAGGTAAAGGTTTTCCTGAAGGGTGCCTGCTTCTTAAGGATTTAGATAATCTATTAATTCATCTATTCTAGACAAATTTTTCCTGTATGGTATATCCAAAACATGATGGAAAACCACAGCATTTACAATGCTTTGCATCACGCTATTGACATTTTATAACATAATGCATTTACTTTGTCATTTAACTGAGAAAGGGTTTTACATATTGCCTTTTTTCTAGATCTAATCTTTTTATAATAGATTTGGGGTATTTTTTTAGATTATGAAAATAAGGGCTACTGAAATTTTCAGAATCAATGTTAACTTCTACTGATGCTAGTGGAAATTGAGTGTTAACTTGAAAATTCTTTCCACATTTTTCAGCACTTAATACATGCTTTCAAAAGGTAACCCTTCTTTCATGAAATTAATTTCAAGTATCTTTAAGCACATTTGAAGTTAATGGAAATAGAGCATTTGGTATAAATGGAGACAGGATTTTTTCTGAATGGAAAAATAAGAAAAATGTCAGTTTCTTTACTTGCTTGTCCCAAACCATCTGCTGCTGTATGAGACTCCCTAGGCTATGCAAGGGTTGATATACATGACAACGGAAACCCACGGACACCTTGGAGTTCATTCATGTTGTCCTAGTGCACACCCATAGAAACATAGGCACAAGCAAAGCAATGTGTCAGGGTGGAAGTGTCTAATATTAAAACTCACCTATATTTAGATGACTTATAAAGTAGGTGGTGATACATGGGGGCTGGATGGGGATGGTCCTTGAGGTCCCTTCCTACCCTAACAATTCTATGATTCTATGATATATGTGTCTAAGCTTCCTTGTAGTCAGAGATCTACACAGGTTTTGACTTTACCAACAAAAGTATGTAGCGCTGTAAAATACTGCATCTAGGCACCAGATGCTGCTCTAGAATTATGTAGGAGTTTCACACATTGATTTTTAAGTGTCATCAAGGTCAGCCCCATGTAGAGCTCTGTTGGGGAATACAGGCCACTTCACAGAATCACAGTCACAGAATCAGAGAATTCTAGGGGTTGAAAGGCACCTCTGAAGATCATTGAGTCCAACCTCCATGCCAGGGCAGGATCAGCTGAAATAGATCATATAGGAAAATGTCCAGGCATGCCTTGAAATTTTCCAGATATGGAGACTCCACTACCACTGCAATAGATAACTAATCCTACCTCTGTTCACCCTACTCAAAGTGGCTACTCAAATTCTAAGACATCTAAATCTGATCATCTAAATACCTAAAGAAGTTCATATATATTACATTTAAACAAGCAAATGCTTCCTTTTTTCTTTGTAAATTTTGCATGCCACAATGGCTGAATCAATAGGGATTTTTGCCTCTGCTTTCTTCAGGCTGTAGTCTTGCTTTTACTGTTCCTTGAACATCACCATTTCCTTTCCTTATGTTGACGCCGGAATACAGCCTTACCGAGGATGAAGTTATAAAATTAATCTTTTTTATTTTGTCTCCAGTGACAGCCAAAACGTTGCTTAGATCCACTATTTGACATAATTAGTGATGATAGAATTAACACTAAAAGAGTGGTGAATACTATTTAATTAAATCTATGATCTGATTAAATTATCTGTGACTGAACGCACTACTAAACCATTCCAATATTCTTGAAACATGTTTGACATTCAAAGTAAAAGTGTAGTCCCTTTAGAAATACTGGTATTAATAAAATTTAAATTGGCCAAATTCTAGCTTCAGGAACATCACTCTTAGGTCTTACATGTGTGCAATAGTCACAGGCATTATGAGATTAATATATGCAAGCTCGGCTCCCAAATATTCCAATTACTTCTGTAATCCTTAATAGGAGGACGGTTAAGTAAAACCAGTCATCTCTAAATCTAAATCTAAATCCTTTCTCCAGCAGTATCTCACCAATGTGCTGAGAAGTTGCTGAAAAAGCATGTTGTTTCCACCTTCTAACATTCAAACCTCAATTACACTTACCAGAAAGCAACATCTTTTTCATTCAGAGCACATTCAGTCCAGCAACTGATTGATCAGAACACAAAAAATGGTCTGATGGGTGAATTTGAGTCTTTCCCCATTTACGTTTGCCAACAACACCATGACATTTGAAGATCACTCATTGTGTGAATGTTGCACTTATCTCAACTGTATTCTACAGAGCCTCTCTTGTCTGCTTGCTCTGTGCATTGTTTTACAGTATCATAGTATCATAGCATCAGTCAGGGTTGGAAGGGACCACAAGGATCATCTAGTTCCAACCTCCCTGCCATGGGCAGGGACACCCCACACTAGATCAGGCTGGCCAGAGCCTCATCCAGCCTGGTCTTAAATACCTCCAGGGATGGGGCCTCAACCACCTCCCTGGACAACCCATTCCAGGGCTTCACCACTCTCATGGTGAAGGACCTCCTCCTCACGTCCAGCCTGAATCTCCCCACCTCCAGCTTCATTCCATTCCCCCTAGTCCTATCACTACCTGATAGCCTGAGAAGTCCCTCCCCAGCCTTTGTCAGTCTGTATGCAGCCATCATTGGAAACACATGAAAGTAGTGATATTACCGATAAGTCATTTTCATTCAATATGCTGCCTGTCTTATTTATATCTTGAAAAAAAATTGCTCTTCAGGCATTAGTAACAATCATATGTTATTGGTATTACTGTCTGTGTCTTCTTCAGTACTTTTCAGCAGAGAAAGTGAGAAACCTGTGGGGTGAATGCAAAATTCGTGGTGTGGTAATTCAGTGTACTTCAATTTTTACAAGAGCAAAAATAAATTAATAAAGCTACAGTACAGATGGTGAAATATTATTCCTTTCCACTGGCAGGAAATCAGATAACTCTTAGAAATACCTTGCTAACAATACAGTGCTTAATGGAGCTTACCTCTGTGTATAAATTTCCATCTCCTTTATACATAGTTATATTTATAATACTTTCCTGGTTTTATTCTAATTTACAACCCATTTAGGAGTAGAAAGCATAGCTATGGGATCACATATTTTTGTGTTTAGTCTTATTAATTATTGTTATTCTGTTGTGCCTTAGAAAATTAATCAAGTTTTAAGAATATAGAATTAAAAATTCTTGTCTAGTCCCATTCAGAATGACAATATTATAGGGAAATATATAGATATATGTATACTTCTCCATTTTCATTACAAAGCAGCAAAGATCTATGTGTAACTCTGGTGCCCTCCTTTTGGCAGAACTATGCATCTCATAACGCATTAGATCCTTCCCTCCCTCCCTCCTTCCTTCCTTCCTTCCTTCCTCCCTTCCCCCTCCCTTCCCCTCCTTCCTTCCTTCCTTCCTTCCTTCCTTCCTTCCTTCCTTCCTTCCTTCCTTCCTTCCTTCCTTCCTTCCTTCCTTCCTTCCTTCCTTCCTTCCTTCCTTCCTTCCTTCCTTCCTTCCTTCCTTCCTTCCTTCCTTCCTTCCTTCCTTCCTTCCTTCCTTCCTTCCTTCCTTCCTTCCTTCCTTCCTTCCTTCCTTCCTTCCCTTCCTTCCTTCCTTCCTTCCTCTCTTTCTGTTTTGTGATCCTGATAATTAAATGGACCATCTTCTTGTTAAACGGACATCCAAAATATTCCTGTTTTTGAAGACAGAGGATCTGTTAATTCTGCTTCGTACACAGAGTATTCATAATTACTTCATCAACAAAGGACAAGATCAAACCTATATGCACTAAATATTGACATTTTAAATACCACATGCTTAGTCATTCTAGACTTTCTAGTGCAGAGCTTCTGAAGCTTCCAGAGGGAAGAAATGTGCAACAAAAACTAGGAATGTAAATCAGGCAAATGTGAAGTAAATGTGATTGCAAATGTGATCCTGAGAGCACCCCATCCAGTATTTACAAAATCAGGCATGTATCTTTCTTTAATTCCTTACTCATCTGGGTTTATTACCAAAATCTCAGTGAATATCTGCTTCACAAAAGTGGATTAACTTGCTGTCTCCAGAAAGAACAGTGAAATACATATCCTTTTCACCTCAAGTCTACAGATGCCTAATCAAAATTCCTAATTTTTGGAATTTGAAAATTTTAATAGGAGGATGTTACCAACCTTATATGGGACAACAACTATGCATCTATTATATTCCCTTGCATTTTTTGAGCATCCCCATGATCATTCATTATGTGCAAAATTATTTCAGTGCTTTCCCCCATAGTAAGTGACAGCAATCTGTGTACCTCAGTATTTCAGCACTCTTATGCCATTCAGTTCTAAGAAATGTAGGCAGCCTTTATGTATATATATAAAAAAAAAAATTCAATTAAGCATTGTGTCCCATTTTTCAGCACAAATATTACCTTCCAGCCATAAGGAATAAATAGCTTTATAGCTATGAAAATACCCAAGGTAATTCAAGTCATTCATACTGTTGTAATCCTTGTCCCTATGATACAAAATGTACTCCCTTGGCATTTATTCTATAATGCTGATAAAAGATAAAGAATTTCCCCTTACAATATTTCTAATATCTATGAAGACACATCTTGGGTTTATTCAAGTCTTTTTTTTTTTCCCCTAATCTAGTCAAAAATCCATCATGAATTTGAATGAGAGAGGTGTCAGTTTAATATGTGTAAATTAATGTGTGGGTCATCTTAGTAAGCATTAGAAAAATGTCTTGTTTCCTACCCATCTAGGCTTGTTTCCTACACACCTAGGGAGCATATGTCAGTTGCAAATAAATTTAGTTCGAATATATTTTGATTAAATGCAATCTTTGGTATTCTGAAGCTTTTCTTGTGCTTGAAAGGATACATGAGCCATTGCTACCTATGACATGCAAAAAACCATAAAATGCAATATTGAGGCTGGGATGCATGCAGAGGTGTACCAAGGAAGTCAGGTATGGCAAAGAGGGAAAACAAACTGAGAAAATTCCAAAGTAAAATAATGCAAAATATGGGGGTAAAGAAAGGCCAGATCTTCAAGAAGAGCCAGAGATAGATGGTATTAGAGATGTCCAATGACTCACACAAGGTGCAAAGGGAAATATGTTCAACATACTTTATATGGAGAGGAACGGTACCACTTCTCTCCGTTTTCCACAGTCAGACACTTCAGAGAGATTGTGTGGCAGTTCTAGTAGTCCACTAAAGGTCAGCCAGTAATACAATACAATACAATACAATACACCAGGTGGAAAGAGACCTTCAAGATCATCACGTCCAACCCATCAGCCAATCCAACCCACCTAAACAACTAAACCATGCAACCAAGCACCCCATCAAGTCTCCTCCTGAACACCTCCAATGAAAGTCACTCCACCACCTCGCCGGGCAGCACATTCCAATGGGCAATCACTCTCTCTGTATAGAACTTCTTCCTAACATCCAGTCTAAACCTCCCCTGGCGCAGCCTGAGACTGTGTCCTCTTGTTCTGGTGCTGGTTGCCTGGGAGAAGAGACCAACATCCGCCTGTCTACAACCTCCCTTCAGGTAGTTGTAGAGAGCAATAAGGTCTCCTCAGTCTCCTCTTCTCCAGGCTAAGCAACCCCAGCTCCATCAGCCTCTCCTCACAGGGCTTGTGTTCCAAACCCCTCACCAGCTTTGTTGCCCTTCTCTGGACATTCCAGCAACTTAACATCCTTCCTAAACTGAGGGGCCCAGAAATGGACACAGGACTCAAGGTGTGGCCTAACCAGTGCAATGTACAGGGGCAGAATGACCTCCCTGCTCCTGCTGGCCACACTGTTCCTGATGCAGGCCAGGATGCCATTGGCCTTCTTGGCTGCCTGGGCACACTGTAGGCTCATGTTCAGCCTCCCATCAACCAGCACCCCCAGGTCTCTCTCTGACTGGCTGCTCTCCAGCCACTCTGACCCCAGCCTGTAGCACTGCATGGGGTTGTTGTGGCCAATGTGCAGAACCTGGCACTTGGATGTGTTAAATCTCATGCCATTGGATTCTGCCCATCTGTCCAGCCTGTCGAGGTCCCTCTGCAAAGCCTCTCTACCCTCCAGCAGATCAACTCCTGCCCCCAGCTTGGTGTCGTCTGCAAATTTACTGATGATGGACTCGATGCCCTCATCCAGATCATCAATAAAGATGTTGAAGAGCATGGGGCCCAACACTGATCCTTGGGGCACACCACTAGTGACAGTAGGGTGGTTGAACTGCACACATATGTATAAATGTATATATGCATTCAGTTATGCTAGAGTTCAATCTGTATTTCTGAAGCTGGCATAATAATGAAAAGCTCTTGGTTTCAAGAACTTCTGAATGGGCAGTGCATGGCTCTGCAATACTCATGGAAGATCAGAAGTGAAAAACAAAGTAGTTCTTCAAAGAGGATTGCTTCCAACAGCTAGACATCCAGTCAATAAACAGAAACAGATCACAGGATCTCAGTCTAGTTCAGGATGAAAGCAGCTTCTATTAACTTGAGTGGAATTTGGCCCATCTAAACTCCATCTAGTGTAGCTGCAATGGAGCATGAAGCACAATATTATTGCAATATCTCATAATAAATAATAGTAATAAAAAGACCTAACTGGTAGAGGAATATCCATTGTAGCTATATATTACATAAAGATTATCCCAAAAAAGATTAATTGCATTTAATTGTCCTGATTAGTGCAAAAACAAGAGGATCCTCTCAATGATATAAAAAGACTTACAACTGAAATGGGGGTATTTGAAGAAGAATTGTTATACACCCTAAAGAAATTAAAACAATTTTTGTAATGGTTATAGCACACCAGTGATATTTTCCTGATTTGGAAAAATGATTGTAACTCACTGGAAAGGTTTATTATGGAGCTGAATAATTTATATCTCACTATTACATTTGATGGAAAGCAGAGTCAGAAGATTGTTAACTATCCTGATGTAAGTCAGGCATTGATTTGATCCCAGTGACAGTGGAGCACATTTTTTGCTTTATGCAGATGACATAAAAATATTCACTCAAAAAATAATCTGAATTTTACAATATAAGCCTTCAAAATAGGAGAAAAAAGTTATGTAATAGTTACATTAACACAAGATATGATCATACTTATCAAAGAACTTGTTCTTTGCCCATAACATCCCTGACAAACCACCTCTGCCTTAGCATTATGACAATATAAACATAAAATAATATGAGTACTGGAAGTAGACCTTTAGGCACCACAATGATTTGGCAACCTCATTTCACAGAATTTGATTTCAAGGAACCAAGGCAACCCAAAACTGAAGAAAGGTACTCTGGGAACAATGTGTTTAGCACAGCCAGAAGGTCTACAGCCCTGTACAACCAGGGAAACCAGTATAAACTACTACTGAGTGGTATTTCTCAAGAGTCCGTACTGGCTTAAATACAATTTAATAGCTTCATCAATGACATAGTGGGATTGAGTGTACCCTCAATGAAACTGCCAGTGACACCAAGCTTAGTGGTGCACTGGAGAGATGGGATGCCATCCAGAGGGACCTTAACAGGCTTGAGAAGTGGGCCCCTGTGAACCTTATGAAGTTCAATAAGGCCAAGGGCAAGGTTCTACACCTGGATCAGGGCAACCCCTGGTATCGATAAAAGCTGAGGGATGAAGGGATTGTGGTCAGCCCAGTGGAGAAGTGCTTGGGAATCAGTCATTATGGAAAGCCAGCTGTATCCTGGGCTTCACAAAAGAAATGTGGTGTGGGTATGGGAGGTGATACTTCCCTCTACTTCACTCTTGTGAGACTTCACCTGGAGTCCTGCATCCAGCCTCAGAGTCTGCAGTACAAGACATGGACTTGTAATTGCAAGTCCAGAGGAGGGCCACAAAAATTATCAGAGAGCTGGAACATCTCTTCTGTGAAGAAAAGCTGAGGCAGTCAGGGTTGTTCATCATGGAAAACAGAAGGCTGCAGGGGAGAGGTTTTTACAGACTTTCAATATTTAAAGGGCATTTATACAAAAGATGAAGATAGACTTTTTACCAAGGCCTGTAGTGACAGAACAAGGTGTGATAGTTTTAAACTGAAAGAGGGTATGTTTAGGTTGAACATAAGGAAGAAATATTTTATGATGAAAATGGAGAGACACTGGAACAGGTTGCCCAGAGTAGTTCTGGATGTGTTATCACTGGAAGTATTCAAAGGCAGGCTGGATGGAAGCTTTAAGCGACATGACCTAGTGAGAGATGTCCACACTCAGGGCAGAGGCATTGAACTAGAAGAACTTTAAAGGTTCTTTCCAATACAGTTCTGTGACTCTGTCATCCCTTTGGCTGAACAGATTCCTGTGGAGTCTTTGGTAGAAAGTTTCTATTATTATCAGAATCATTATCGGAATGTAGTCCCTTAGGGTACAGTTCACATTGGAGATTCCAATTTGAACCTTCTTGGGCCACTGTGGGTGAAAATCTGTCACTCTGGCCAGCCTGATCTAGTGTGGGATGTCCCTGCCCATGGCAGGGGTGTTGGAACTAGGTGATCCTTGTGGTCCCTTCCAACCCTGACTGATACTATGATACTATGATACTATGATACATTCATCAGTGATCAACAGACAAGATAACCCAAAGAGATTTGCTGACAGAAGTTAACTGGTTTGTTAGATATTTTCATTTTTATAACCACCTGTTAATAGGACTTAGAATACATATATAAGCATATTTCATGCTTTAATACCGAATAGAAAAATGTACTTGCTGAAAGGCCAGTAGTTGCTTTTAAAAGGAATAAAAGACACTAAATAACTCTTGGTACACGGTAATGATTATAAAAGTAATTTCCCAAGTAGATCCCAACTGTGCTAAAGTGATTTCTTCTCCTAACCACAAGCAGTTTATAATACTACCTGTAGACAAAATTCACTTATCCACTCCCTGTTTGCAGTCTTCTGCTAAAACAGATATCCCAACTGTTACATATGTATTGAAGTGTCCCTGTGTTACAGTTTATACTGTGGAAAAAGCTGTGACTGCAAAAATCTGAATTTCTGAACATGAAATTTCACCTGGGAGGAATGACACCTTTCCACATGGAACAAAACATTTACCTGAAAGGTAAATCTGACTTAAAACATTGCTTAACATAGATAGGCACAAAGTGCTTACCACAGCCTGATAGTGGACGCATGGGTAACAGCTGCCATGGTGTATAAAGAAGTCTCCAGAAAACTCTTTAGGTTAAAAAAGCCACTCTCCTCCATCTTGACTCTCTGTAGAGGGAGCTGACTGTAATTGAAATTGCAGCCATTCAAAGGAGGAAAACATGAATACGTTCATTGCTTGGGGTGTAGCACAGGGTGCACTTACTTGGACAGAATTTGGACCTCAGTCAGTCAATCCATTTGCTCTCACAGAGAATGATTCCCTTCCCACACTGGTTTTTGAGATTGCATGAGCTGCCTGAGTGCCAGATAAAGCTGCAGATGGTCTCAGGTCCCCTGTGAATCATGTCACATCTAGCAAATTCACACAGGTATCTTGGGTACTTCAAGGTATCTGAAAAAGCACTGGCTTTTTCCAGAAAAATGACTCCTGAATGAAGCCTATGTTGATAACACTCAGCAGAAGGAATGAATTCAGGTCCTTATTTTTGGATCCTGTAAGGATACTGATACAGCTTTCCTGTAAGAGGCCAGACACAAGATGTCTGATGCTACTTCTTAGTATGATGTGAGATTCAGAGAGCATTTGGGAGAGCTCTGTCACACAGAGATTTGAAGAAGCCTTTACATTTGTACTGGTTTTGGCTGCAAGAGAGTAAATTTTCCTCATAGCAGTTTGTGTGGTGCCATCTTTAGGATTTCTGACCAAACAATGTTGATAACATACTAACCAAAATTTTAACTATTGCTAAACAGTGTCCTCAAATGTCAAAGTCTTCCTGCTCTGACCCCCAAGAAAATAAATCGAGTGTGCGTAAGAGGTTGGGAGGGGACTCAATTGGGCAGATGGCCCAAACTAACCAAAGAGATATTCCGCGATGTATAATGCCATGCTCAGCTACAAAAATGGAGAGGATGAGGATTTGAGTAGATTAGCCATTCTTTGCTTGTGAACTGGCTGGGCATCAGTCTTCTGTTTGGATGGTGGTGGGTTATTACTTCCTAGTGTATCATTTCCTTTGTTTTCTGTCTTTCTCTCTCCACTTCTCCTTTCTCATGAAACTATTTTTATCTCATTAATCACAGTATCCCAGTATCACCAAGGTTGGAAGAAACCTCAAAGATCATCAGGTCCAACCTGTCACCACAGACCTCATGACTAGACCATGGCACCAAATGCCACGTCCAATCCCCTCTTGACCCCTTCCAGGGACGGTGACTCCACCACCTCCCTGGGCAGCCCATTCCAATGGCGAACGACTCTCTTAGTGAAGAACTTTCTCCTCACCTCGAGTCTAAACCTCCCCTGGTGCAGCTTGAGACTGTGTCCTCTCATTCGGGTGCTGGGTACTGTGTCCAGTTCTGGGCCCCTCAGTTTAGGAAGGATGTTGAGTTGCTGGAGTGTGTTCAGAGAAGGGCAACAAAGTTGGTGAGGGGTTTGGAACACAAGCCCTATGAGGAGAGACTGAGGGAGCTGGGGTTGCTTAGCCTGGAGAAGAGGAGACTCAGGGGTGACCTTATTACTCTCAACAACTACCTGAAGGGAGGTTGTAGATGGGTGGGCGTTGGTCTCTTCTCCCAGGCAACCAGCACCAGAACAAGAGGACACAGTCTCAGGCCACACCAGGGAAGGTTTAGACTGGATGTTAGGAAGAAGTTCTATACAGAGAGAGTGATTCCCCATTGGAATGTTCTGCCCGGGGAGGTGGTGGATTCGCCATCATTGGATGTGTTTAGGAGGAGACTTGATGGGGTGCTTGGTTGCATGGTTTAGTAGTTTAGGTGGGTTGGATTGGTTGATGGGTTGGACGTGATGATCTTGAAGGTCTCTTCCAACCGGGTCTATTCTGTCCTATTCTATTCTATTCTCTATTCTATTCTATTCTATTCTATTCTATTCTATTCTATTCTATTCTATTCTATTCTATTCTATTCTATTCTCTTTTTCTTCCCTTGTTCCACTTGTGATGTGAGGTGGGGGAAATGAGTGAGCATTTTGTGTGGTACTTAAATATCTGCCAGAATTTAACCACAACAACATGGCATAATTGAAAATATTGTTTTGTCCATCCTTCTGCCAGACTATCAGTGGTCTCCAGGTTTGTATTCTTTATGCATAAGACAGGGAAGAGGATCAGGAAATGTAATTATATCAATTGGCAAACAATTGGCAAACTCACCAGTTATGTGCTTGAGGCCTCACTCTGAAAAGTAGTCACACTGTCTCTTGTGCAAATTAATCTTTGTTTTCTGGCATCTACTTTCAGCTATACTGCTGACCATGTTCTAAATCACTCCACAACAGAAGAGTGCATGTTAGATGACAGAATGGGTTATGGACAGGTTCTCTTGGATTATGCTGTGTTAAGGCTCCAAGGCAGTACACACTGGACTCTGTTGAAGGGTATGTTGTCCTCAGTTTGGCTTTGTTCCATTCCTGGAAGCACTTTTCAGCACTCCTCTCCCCTGTATATTTTCCAGAGTGCCACTTACAGCTGCCTTTCAGCAAATGAAAAGCTGGATGGGTAAACAACACAGATGTGGTTGCAGTAGCTGCAGTGTGAGCCACCAAAACCCTCTGATCTTAAGGGATGTGAGCAGTGGTGACACATCTACAGAGGCTGAGTACTTGACAAAGGCCACCAGAAGTTACTGACTATAATCAAAATTTCCTCTTCAGTATGTTCTATCCCAGCAGTCCTGCCATTCATTTCTATCACTTTAATTGGAAATTATATTTTCCCATTATTTAATGAGAGGCTTCTGAAATTATTACTCATCTGTAATTGATTAAAAAAAAAATAATTACTGAAATCAGTTTCTTCCACAGATATGACCACAGCTCAGATTCTGCAATGAACTGAATAACCTGTCGTTTGGGCTACAGATTACTGCATGACACAGCACACAAGGCTGTGTAAGGACACAGAAAATCAGACAAGGGTGCATTTCACACTCACCTGCTGGACATCGCTATCCAATGTAATACAGAATATACAGAATTAACCAGGTTGGAAAAGACCTTTGAGATCATCAAGTCCAACCCACCACCCAACGTGAAATATCAAACTCCTTTGAGATACGTGACAGTTGAGCATCCTAGACTTTGGATCTACTGAATCATGCCTAGGTTACTGTGGATCCAGGCCTAAACTAGGAAAGCCTTCTGGGTTGCAAATCCCAAACAGTGACAGGTGCTTCCCAAACAGCCTAGCTCCTAGAGATAGCCCTGTCTGCAGAATTTCCCCTTCTAGTTAACCTGGGGCCTCTGTGTCTCAGCATAGGGATTTATGCATCACCAGCTCAGATGAGTGCTAATTCTGAATCATATCAGAAGAGTCTAGGATCCTGTAGTATGCTTAATTATCCCTGTGCACTTCCTGAGGTACCTGGATACCTCAAACAGTAATCCAGGCTGCACTTTGAGGCCAGGCTTTGAGAAATAAGGTGTTGCAACATCAAGCTGTGTTATGCCAGTCCCTCTACCTGAAAGCAGCGATGGTTAATATCAGTTCAAATGGAATCAGGCAGCCCATTCAGTTCCTTACTTCTCTTGAAATGCATTTTAATATATTGAAGCTTCTCATTCAGCAGAGTAAGTAGGGAATGATCCAATATATACATCCTTGTGAGACCCAAACTGCTACTCTTGACTAACATTGAAGGGCAATAGAAAATAACATTAGGAAGTTCTAATAAAGATTCATTTTTTGTATGTTGAAAGTTTATTTATGTGTTGATACTCTGCATGGAAGAGGACAACATGCAACAGAGTTGTCCTGATGGAAGCAGCTGGCCCACAAAGAAAACATGACCGTTCCTTAAACAGAATGCACCTTATTAGCTATTTGTTGTACTGTTTTCCTTTACAATGCAAGTGGAGTAATTCTCATCAACATATATTTTCCCCATCATCCATTTGGCATGTAATATGGTATCTGAGGGTTTCCAATATGCAGATGATTAATTAAAGAGTTGCCACTGAAAAGAACCTTCTGTTCAAAGGAGAGAAATGTGTCTTGGGTATAAAAATTACCAACTAAAAAGTTTTGTGCAGTTGACTTGACAGAATTATATAAAGCTAATCCCTCAAGCAACAGTTACTTTTCTTGCTGTTCCCCAATCTCTTTCTCTTTCTAAATACAGTTTTCCCCATTGTTTAATAATTTTTACTTTTGCACCCAGAGGCTGCACCAAGATTGAGGGCTGTTGCATTAACAAAGGGAAAACGAATCCTAGAATGTCCATATCAGGCAGGCTGCTTTAATGAACAACTGGATTGAAGTTTCGGGTGAATATTTCTCATGTAAAATAAAACAGAGAAGGGGAGAAAATATTTTTATTTATATTATTTTTTCATTACTTTCAATTTACACTTCTTTTCTCTTTCTATACTTCTCTTTATTTCCTTTAAACTTACACCTTTCCAATTATTAATGAGACAGAGTTTTGAAGTTCAAGGTAGGTGTCATATTTAACCAGTCCTTCAAATAAATCCAGCTCCACCAAAATATTTGGATGGGGAGGGTGGAGGTTTACATCTAGAAAATTTCAATGGAAAAAATCAAATAAAAGATACCTGCTTGATAGGAATTGTCCCATAGTGCTTACAACCCCAGTGCTACAGGCTGGGGTCAGAGTGGCTGGAGAGCGGCCAGGCAGAGAGGGAGCTGTAGGTACTGGTCGATGGTAGGCTGAACATGAGGCAGCAGCGTGCCCAGGCAGCCAAGAGGGCCAATGGCATCCTGGCCTGCATCAGGAACAGTGTGGCCAGCAGGAGCAGGGAAGTCATTCTGCCCCTGTACACTGCACTGGTTGGGCCACACCTTGAGTCCTGTGTCCAGTTCTAGGCCCCTCAGTTTAGGAAGGATGTTGAGTTGCTGGAATGTGTCCAGAGAAGGGCAACAAGGTTGGTGAGGGGTTTGGAACACAAGCCCTATGAGGAGAGACTGGGGGATCTGGGGTTGCTTGGCCTGGAGAAGAGGAGACTCAGAGGAGATGTTATTGCTCTCTACAAGTACCTGAAGGGAGGTTGTAGACAGGCAGAGGTTGGTCTCTTCTCCCAGGCAGCCAGCACCAGAACAGGAGGACACAGTCTCAAGCTGCGCCAGGGGAGGTTTAGACTGGATGTTAGGAAGAAGTTCTATACAGAGAGAGTGATTGGCCATTGGAATGGTCTGCCCAGGGAGGTGGTGGAGTCACCATCATTGGAGGTGTTCAGGAGAAGACTTGATAGGGTGCTTGGTTGCATGGTTTAGTTGATTAGGTGGTGTTGGATTACAGGTTGGATTACAGGTTGAATGCGATGATCTTGAAGTTCTCTTCCAACCTGGTCTGGTCTGGTCTGGTCTGGTCTGGTCTATTCTATTCTATTCTATTCTATTCTATTCTATTCTATTCTATTCTATTCTATTCTATTCTATTCCATTCCCATTCCATTCCATTCCATTCCATTCCATTCCACTCCATTCCATTCCATTCCATTCCATTCTATAGTACTAGCTGTTGGCATAAGACATGTACTTTTCTTTCCTCCTCATTAGTGTTGAAAAGTGTAATATTTCAGAACTGACCTCAGGTCCATCTTTTTAGACATATTAGATATGAGATTATTCTTGCAGTGTCTTAGAATCTCATAATATTTAATAAATCCAAGCTCAAAACTCCCCAGTGATTTAGAGTGGTAATTGTTCATAGTATTCCACATTTTCCCATATTAAGTCATCTCAAATTCTGTTAAGAGCTTCCAATTAAAATCTGTTTGAAAGAATTGATAAACAAAGTGCTCCTTCATTCTGAATATTGATAATATAAAGAAATATTGCTTAAAGAAAATGCTGCTACAGGCAAAAGCTCTATATACTACCAGGTAAAGTCTCCAGCTCTCACACTGAAGTCCATAGTATTATGTTACTCCTCTTTATCTACTAGGTAGTTTCATTATCCTAGGAAAAGATTTATCACAATAATGAGCATGGGAACAGTGACGTTCAGGTAGATTGTTGAGCCTAAGGGTTATGTTTGAAGACAGGGAATGAGAAAAAATATGTATAAAGCCCAGGTGTTCTAAGAGTGGCTAGTAAGAGATGTGGCTAGATAGAGGTGGGATGAAACCACAGTGATATCATAGGAAGGTATATGTGAACCAGGGATATTCTGAATAAATATAACTGAATTAATGGGCGTGGTTTAACAGGGATTTAATCAGTTGGTGTGTGCCCATGTTGACAAATTTTGCCATAAGAGTGGGGGGAAAGTGAGTATGATAGAATGAGGGACAGGTAAAGGAAAATTAGAAGTACTAAGGGGTACATACGTGGGTTTTTTCCTCACTTTATGTTTGCTATAATATGGTTCAACTTTTCCTCGAGAAGGGAATATGGTAGAAGAGTGTACTTCTAGTTTTATGCATTTTGCTTCCAAAAGTTTTCTTGACTAGAGCACTATAGGTTCTTAACAAAATAAAAATAACCACATTTCAGCAGTGTTGGCCTATTTCAAACTTTTAGCATGAAATAAGAATTTCACATATTGAATTTAGTTAAACATTTGATCCTCCTATTAAATTCACTCCAGTCAAGCTGAACAATATCTCAATTAAACATGTTCAAGCACCTTTGGGTAATGAATGTTGTTCACAGCAAACTGGGTGGCAGGTGTGGGCTCAGGTGTGTCATTTTCAGTCTTGACTCAAAGCACAAAGTACTTCAGAAGAAAAGCCTCACAATAGTATAACTTATATATGTGTGATATTGATCTTCCTCCCATGTAGGCAAAGTAAAGGATATGTGCATTGTTTGTGAGATACATAGACCCATACAGTCTTGGAACAGAGATGTTTTCCTCCATATATTCTAGGAAGTGAGCAGCAGGGAAATGATTGACATTTTTCTTTCTTCTTTTTACTTCAGGTGGAGTCAAGTAGCATTAAGAATAACCAGAAACAAGCATGAAGCCCATTCTCCTGAATCATCCTCAGGATGGTAGAATGATTTGGGCAAGTATAAATGCTGAACATTCAGAAGTTTCCCTTATAGTTGTGCACAAATGATGGTGAGGATGAAGGGGAAATGAGCTTTTGTACAGCTCCCAGCTTCCCTTTAATTCACACACAGACACAGGGAGCCATGCCCTGCTGTTAACAGGAAATTCTATGAGACTACAAATATATCATCCCAGTGATGGGCAATTGTAGCAGAGAGTGGAAGCTTTTGTTAGGTCTCTTTGGGGATTTCTCCAATCCTTTGCTGATTTCTCCAACTGACCACTTGAGAATTTTTGACACGGATCACATTTTTCACATTTGGATCCCTCGTGATTTTAAGCAGATCACCTGTATAAGGGTCCAAGGACAATTCGGCCCCTGAGAAATATTTTAAAGACTACTGAAAACATTAGAAGCCCTCCCATTCATTTCAGCAATCTATGAATTAATACTACTACTGCTACTACTACTGCTACTACTACTGCTACTACTACTACTATTAATAATAATAATAATAATAATAATAAATTTATCATTCAAATACAGTGTATTCTTCCCTTTTGAACATTTAACCAGCTTGGAGCCAATAGTCGTATTAGAAACTTCAACCAGTGTTAGTGCAGCACCTTGTCCCCTTCCAAAACTAGCTTCATTCCCCTCTTCCTTTTTATTTTCCCTTGCATCAAAGCTGAATATAAAAGGAAGTGGCAACTCCCAGATAACAGAGACATGCAAGGGGAATATTTTTTTCTGAACAAGGGAATACCTTCATTTATGTTAAAAGCTTTCCACTTCTTGTGCAACTTATTTTTCTCTTTGGACAAGGAAGGGTCTTCGAAGATTCAGAATTGTAAGAAATATTAAAAACTTGACGCTGTCTTTTCTGAGTTATGTACCTCCTTAAGGTGCTTGAGTAATTTGTGAGGGGGAGCTAATCTACTACTGCGTAACACTTAAGTGTTTGCCTTAAGTATAGGGGCTTCCTCCCCTCCCTTTCAAACAGGACTGAGCATACAAAGAAGCTGGTAGCACACAGGGATCTACGCCTGTGAGGACGGGAAGAAAAAAAAGTTCATGATCTAATGATGCCAGTAACACGTCTCTGAACTAGAATGCATGGTAATTACAGAGCAGCTGATCAGAAGAAGTACTTACCTTTCTAGAGATGCAAGCAGGGCATAAACAATTTGAACTCTTGGGAAGCTTAGGAAATCACTCCATTTATTTTGATCACAACATTTTTAATAGCAAAGCTGAGGAGTTTGAAGACAGCTGACAGTGAATGTGATTGATTGAC